>JAGDQP010032216.1:0-21451 GCA_022664845.1 Lepisma saccharinum
TGCCAAATAAATAAACTAATTTGGTACTCCTTCATTGTTTTCCACAAAAAAACAACAAAGTTATTTTCAATTGTGTTATCTCAAAACAATGACTTGTATCCTAAAAGTTAGACGACACCGAAAAAAAATACAAGTTGACTTTTATGTAGCAACAGACAGTACTATTTTACATGACTTCACTTTTATTTCTGCTGCAATGTAGTAGACATATATTTTGTATGATCTTGCAAGAAACAAAAAAAAAGGTTTCATTATTTTATATGGTATGAGCTGTTGAATCATTTGTTTCAGTTGTATGTAATTACAATATTTTGTATGACGTCACTTTCTTGTATCACTTGTGTTTAGTACTAAAACAATATTAATCAATCCCCTATGTGTAATAACAATATTTTCGTGTATCCGATGGAATGTATATATTCTTGATTATGCACAATAAATAATTTCTTGTTCAATCAAACTGATGCTTTTTATTTCCATTCCTCACAAACAACATCCAAATGAACCGTGTAAGAAATCTTTTGTCCAAAGAATGACATACAGTTTGTCTATGTATTCTGTACTTGTAATCATTTCTTTATATGATTTCACAAATTTCTGAAGTATATGTTCGTTGTCTGAGTGCGTCTCTATAAATTTCTCGTAGATTTCATTGCATATAGGCGCATATGTTAAGGTTTCCACTACGTCCTGTTCCAAGGATTCCACCGACATGTGAATACAGTCGTGAGTTCCAGACTCAATGTGAATGTGGTCAAAGCAAGCAAGACAAATTAGCGGAACATTTGCTTTCCATTTTTGAATACTATACATTATGCAAGCAGGTTTAACTTCAAGAGTCGAGCATTCGCACAGGACCGCCATTGGAAAACTACATCCAAGAATCCTCGTTCAACGTCTTTATGTACTTTATTGACCAATCACAATAAAGAATACAACTTGTCCCTATCAATCTCATGACAAGTGTCTCGTAAAATAAATACCGCAAAAGTTGCATCAAGATTCACTTCATGTCGTCATTACTCGCATTTCATAAGTACAATAACACATACAACTTGACAAATACAATATTTATTCACTTAATCCCAATACTTGGGAACAAATGACGTTATTCCTAACTATATTACAAGCAAAGATGTTGCTGCATGTGATTTCTGTGGAACAGTCTTGTATCATATCTATAAAAATATAATGTTCTTACTTTTAATATTCTTCAGTTACTATTGTAAGAGTAATATTCAGTACTGTTGTGCCATAGGTGACTAAAAGATACATTACAACGCTGTTGTAGCCTAGTGATACATCAATGCACAAGTATTTTAATTTCATATCCTTACTCAACGTGTTCCAACAATATCAAAGTCTGCTAAAGTACAAGATTATCTCTAGTGACCAAGATCTGTCTCTCATCAGCCTTCAACTGCACTTCATTTTTCAAAACGTAGCATGTTTCATTAACACAAATCGTATATTTCAAGTGAATTTGTACTTGCAGGATTAAAATGTTTACTTTCCATTTGCAGTTAGCTAATGGTAAAGTCACAACTGCTTTGGATTCTATTCTTAACCTATAGTACTGTGTTCATATCAGCCTCGTTCGTGTTTGGGACTCACATCTTGTGCCACTTTACAATCTAGGAATACCTCCATATGCAACTTTAAACCTAATTCTGATGTTCCCATTCTCTCTAACCATATTCACTTCTGTTGTATACATATCACGAAGGAGGGGTTAAACCATCTGCGAAGGATCTACCTCTCCCGTCATACTATTGTTCTGCCTATACGCAAACTTACTTGATCACGTATCTATGTCCAGTGTTCCTTTCTTCAATCGGATATATACGTAATATATTATGGCGAAGGCTAAGCTACACGCCAAGGATCTGTTTGAGACTCAGATCTACAATCTAAAATACAAATGACGCCTCCATATGCTACTTTTAAACCTAATTCTCATGTTCCCATTCTCTGTAACCATATTAACTTCTGTTGTATACATATCACGAAGAAGAGGGTTAAACCATCTGCGAAGGATCTGCCTCTCCCGTCATACTATTGTTCTGCCTATACGCGAACTTACTTGATCACGTATCTATGTCCAGTGTTCCTTTCTTCAATCGAGTATATACATAATATATTATGGCAAAGGCTAAGCTACACGCCAAGGATCTGTTTGAAACTCAGATCTACAATCTAAAATACAAATGACGCCTCCATATGCAACTTTTAAACCTAATTCTGATGTTCCCATTCTCTCTCACCTTATTCGTTTCTGTTGTATACATATCACGAAGGAGGGGGTTAAACCATCTGCGAAGGATCTACCTCTCCCGTCATACTATTGTTCTGCCTATACCCGAACTTACTTGATTACCTATCTATGTCCACTGCTCCTTTCTTCAATCGGATATATACGTAATATATTATGGCGAAGGATAAGCTACACGTCAAGGATCTGTCTCTTTGCGATTAACTCGACACGGTACATTTCATTACGTATTACCACATGTCATTTTACCATATGTGATTTTCCTTTGACTAAAATGTTGCTGGGGGCCCCACCATTGCATTATCTGGGTCCTTACCTGCTCTTTTCATAGCTTAGTTCACTTTATTGGTTCGCTCCTCTGTACATTTTTTTTTTTTTAAACTGACACTCTAAGCTTCATTTGTGGTAGTCTTGACATAAACTCTACTTGTTGAAACAAAATCTATATATTTTGTCCTTTCTAAGTGTCTGTTCTCATTGTCTATTCATGGTTCTTCTGTATTGAAAAGACAAAAAGAACTGACATGCAAAGATGGGCGTAATGTATGATAGGTTGGTCACGACTAACAAAACCAATTTATCTTTCATTCTCTTCGTTATGTTAATTCATATACCTGTTTCGTAAAACAAAATTAAAAAAAGTATCCTTCTTCCATGTATATATGTGCGTGTCAAGAGATAAACATACATACATATATGTATATATATATATATATACTCTGTCAAAAGGTTTGTTAGCTCGGCATGGGGGGTCCCTCATGAATTATTAAAATCCGCAGATATACGCCTAGATTCTACTACCTGTGCTTCCATCTGGTGGGGGAAAAAAGAACTACAAAAAGAGAAAAAAAGGTAACATTAAGATGGAAATGAATTGCAAAGTAATTATATATTAAACTGTTGTTTCTGGTTGGCGTGTTCTTTTCTTTTCTTTTTCTTTCTATCTGTTTTTTTGTTTGTGTGTGTGTAAAATAACAAAATAGGCTGTGCAACAGATGAAGAAAAAGAGGTATTTTGCTTGTGTGACATATGCGTTTTAACAGTTTAAAAGAAATGTTTGACCGACTGGTGAAAATAGCTTGGTGTAGTAAGGAGTACATCGGCTCGATACCCACGCGAGTCACGGAAAATCAGTATTTTCACTGAATATAAGCAAATACAACTTTAATTTCCCGTATATACGTATTACATTATATGATTTGATTTACAGTAAATGTTCCTTGTGTAATTTAACATAATGGTATGGTATTTAACAATAAATACGGTAATATATTACTCTCATTAGTGTACAAAGCTGTTCACTGACATATATTACATTAATGAACTAACATCTGTATAGTAATTTAATAACTGAATTTTAACTGCTTATCCGCTATTAGTGCTGTGTTATTGATTGAACACAGGCAATAGGGTTGGACAAACAGTAATTACAAGTATTTAATTAAGACTTGCAGTAAGATATAGTGCTTTCAGGGGACTATTCATTACATATAGAATGTAATTATGTCATTTTTATAGCAAAAAGTATGTGGTTAGTTTAAAACACTAAATAATTGTCCATTATGCCCCCCAGCATATAGCAAAACAAAAGGTGTGTACTGTATATAGCTTACATTCAAAAGGTTAATCATCCATGTGAAGGAGTATCCTGAGAAGGTAGGCAATTTGCAATATTTCTATGGGTAAGTGTGCTCCTTAACTGACTCTTATGAACAAATTATGTAATTAAATACAACAAAGATAGACACAGCACGTATTGAAAAGACGACTTCTCTCATGTATGTCATATCCGGTGATGCAAAACGAATTTCTTTGCCGTTCTAAGAAGCAGTGAGTCAACACAATGTGAAACATTATTATTTCCTGCTGAAGAGAAAAACAGAAAAATATTGACACAAACTAGTCAAGTAATCGCTCAATTATAACTTTGCGTCATTCTTCTACCACTCAATATGCAAGATATGACAGACATATGATGAATCGAACACATTGCTCGATATATCAGGACCCGCTTCCATGGTTCTGTAGTTATAAACGATACCTTCGGCTTAGCACTGAGGCAGTACGAATTCGAATCCAGTTCACGCTGACCATCCTGATTGAGTTTTAAGGGGTTTCTCCTCAGTTCAACCAGGAGAATCAATGCAGTTTTCATCTTCAGCATCTACCTCTCGAATATCCCTTCTAATATTGTCCTCCCAACGACTTCTAGGTGTTTCCAACGGTCTATTTCCCTCCTGGTTACCTACAAAAATAGAATAGGAAAAGCAGGGATAAAATAATAAATAAGGAAGGCTGGTAACTAATAGAATTATGTCAAACATTTGGTCTAGCAATACTAAACGGCAAACATACGACGGATTCGGAGGGAAATTATACTTTCATTGGCAGTTCTGGAAGCAGTGTAATTGATTACGCATTATGTTCAGAAGATTTAGTCGATCAGATAGAAGAATTTCGGGTAGATATAAGAGGCGAATCGACACATATGCCTTTAATAATTAAACTAAAGAATAAACAAGCGAAATCAGGGAACGTATCAGAGGTCAGGTAAGAAGAGGGAGAGGGAGGGGAATATATACGCAAATACAGATGGACAGGGGAAGGGGAAGCAAGATTCTTGGATATTATCTCTGATGATCTTTCGAAATAACTTATTAACCAAGTGCAAGTAAACATAGAACAGGGAGATGTGGATGCAGCGGCAAGTTATTTCACTCACTGCATGCAGAGATCGGCTAGAGACATGGAGCTAGATATGCATAATAGGATGGGTAATAAAGATTGGGATAGTATAATATTAAATGCAAACGAGCGAAACAAGAGGCGGAGATTGCGCTACGGCGATATAGAATGAGTACACAGGAGCAGGATAGAATGATTTACATAAGGCAAAGGAGAACATACAGGAAGGTTATCAATCAAGAAAAAATGTTATGGCAGGAACGCAGAAAAGAGCAGATCGAAGAAGCATTACGCAACAACGACACCAGCAAATTGTGGGTAATTTTAAGGCAGCTGCGTAAAATGAAGGAGAGTGCGGCAAACATTACAGTAGAGCAGTGGAACCGGCATTTTGGGGAAATTTTACAAGTTGATAATAGGCAGGTAGGAGGGGGGGATACTTTCCCGCATTATATAGGAGACTTCGTACCTATTTTAGATGAGGCAATTTCGGAGATGGAATATAAGCAAGCGGTAGATAGTCTGAAAAATGAGAAGGCATCAGATATTGAGGGAATTGGAGGGGAAATGTGCAAGGCTGCCGCAAAGAATAGGGATATGATGGAAATAGGGATCAAGCTAGTAAATTCATTGTTTCGCGAAGGAAAATTTCCAAACAAATGGTCATAGTCTATTATATGTCCAATATATAAGGGGAAAGGAGACAAAAATAATACTAGTAATTACAGGGGAGTGTCAATTGTTCCGATTATGGGGAAAGCATATTGCAAAATACTGTGTAGGAGGCTAACGGAATGGGCTGAAACATTCGATAAGATAAGTCCGCTACAGACAGGGTTTCGGAGAATGTATAGTACGTTGGATAATGTATTTATATTGCAGACGCTTATAAAAAGTAGGACAGTGAATAAGGGGGGAAAGTTGTATGCGTGCTTTGTGGATTTTCAGAAGGCATTTGATACGGTTAATAGGCATATTTTGTGGCAAAAGCTGTGGGAGCAGGGCGTCTCAGCAAAAACGATAAGAGCATTGCAGGCAGTGTATAATAATGTATTCTTTTGTGTGAAATGCGAAGGGAATAAGGTTACACAGTTGCAAAAATCGACGCTTGGTGTGAAACAAGGGTGTGTGTTATCCCTGCTGCTGTTTGTGTTGTTCATAAACGATATTGCGGGTTATCTTATGGAGGGACGACAGGATATACCAAAAATAGGAGACAGGGAGATTCCAGTATTAATGTATGCAGATGACCTAGTTGTTTTGGCGAATTCCAAAGATGGATTACAGCGAGCTTTGAATAATTTATAGAATTATTGCAACGGCATTCAATTAGCAGTGAATGTAAGGAAAACAAAAATAATGGTTTTCAAAAATGGATACAAGTATGGGCGGGGAGAACAGTGGACTTATGGGGGGGAGGTGATAGAACGGGTTAAATATTTTCAATATCTAGGGCTAACGGTAGCAATGTCATGGAAATGGTCACGGCACATAAGATCGGGTAAAGGCAAGGCGAAATACGAACTGGAGGATTTTATGAGAGCAGTACACAAGATGCCGGGCATGAGAGCCAGGCTTATTGAACGAATGTTTAGGGCGGTAATTTTAGGCGGCTTAAAGTACGGGGCAGAGCTATGGGGAATGGTGGCTACACAAATACAAGTACAGTTCTACAAGAAGCTTTTGGGAGTCAGTGTAGGCACGGCTAATTGCGGTGCTTTGAGGGAATGGGGTGTAAATAGGGAAGAAATTATGTTGAAATGGCAGGCCATAAAGTACTGGTGGAAATTATGTGAGCAGAACAAACAGACATTGAAAAGTTATTGCATGTATCATCAAATGGAAGAGGGAAATGAAGGGCAGTGGGTATTGAAGGTGAGAAGCGAGTTATATAGGATAGGTATGGGTTGGGTATGGGAGGGAAGGAGGATAGATAATGTAGAGATGCAGCAGGTGAAGGAGCGAATGGCGGATATAGACAGGCAAGAGATCATTGCGGAGTGCAATGCAAAGGTATCCCTGACATTTCATGGGCATATGCAAGAAGCGTGGGGAAGGGCTAAGTATATCTCGGTTTGTGAGAAGATAGAAATGGAGGGTATTGCGTGGATTAGATTAGGTGGTTGGAGTCAAATACGAAGAAATAATGAAGAAGGTATACCCTTATGTCCATTGTGTGGTGAGGAGGACAGCGAAAGACATCTTCTTTTCTTGTGTCAGGGAACGGAGGAAACCAGAGAAATACTTCTGGGAAATCTGACTGAGGGTGAAATATTAGGAGCAATAAAAGGGGAGGACAGGATGGAAACGAAGACTATAAAAACAGTGGGGCAGTATACCACTATGGTCAGGGAGGAGCGTTGGAAGGAATTGGGGGTGGCAGGATAAATTATGAAATTTAAAGATTTATGCAAAAATGTTTATTGGTCTATCTTTGTGTTAGCTTTGTGTTGTTTTCAACTTATTTTAATCATGTGTATTGTGTACATCAATCGTATTGGTGTATATACAGATATGGAGAAAGTTGGTATGTACCCATGTAGAGAAAATGTGAAGATTTGCAACTTGTGTAAAAAATGACATGTAGATAAAAGTGCGTACAACCTCTGGTTCGCACTGGGAAAAGAATAAATAAATAAAATAAAAATAAAATATAATAATCTTCGGTACTCCTCCATCTGAGCTATGGTCATCTTAGCCTTCGTGATTTCATTATTCTTATAATGTCGAGTGAATCATATAATCTATGGAGTTCATCAGTATGCAGTCTCCTCCATTTTCCGGTCATCTCATCCTGTTTCGACCTGTATATCTTTCTCAAAACCTTATTTTCAAACAAACGCAATTTATGTTCAACTGCCAGGGTCGTACTCGTACTCCAGCTTTCGCAACCATAACCATATTACCGGCAAAATAATCGTTCTTTAATTTCAGCCTGGAATAGAAACATGAGTTGCCTGATGCTAAGCGACTTTTTATTTCTTCCTTGACGTCCTTCTTCCTTGTTACATATACTGTATTTACATACAATATTTACAAGTGTTTACTTTTTCTATGATCTCATTTTTAATTATTTCTCTATTTTCTTCATCCATGCATTTTGTTTTCTCTGAGTCTACCTGTGGACTTATGTTATCGTAAGCTTGTACTAAGACCTTGGTGTTCCTTTGACGTGCATATCGTCCCCATTAAACCAACATCATCCGAGTAAACGAATAGTTGGTTCAAACCATTCATTGATAGTCCCTTTTTGTCATATATAGGTATTGTCCTGTAATTACGGATATTAGACTGAAATTTTAATTTTCCAAAGTTTCATTTAAGTGCATCTGATTACCTTGTGTAGTCAGTAGTTTTCACGTTGCTAACTGGGGGTAGTAAGATACCTCCAGGTATTTCGTTTTTTCTGAAACTAGGCATGACTACAAATGTTTTGAATTTTTGATTTGTGTATCATAAAATTTTATTTGACATGATACTGTTTTCATTTCAAAATTCAGAAAATAAGTGAAACAAAAAACAGAAGTGCTAAAAACTTCAACCCGCAATGTTTTTTGAACTGTTAAGAATATATATACTTGAAACTTGGAGGGTAAATACAGTGGGATGACCAGGAGGGGGGTATTACCCCTCAGACTGAGTCAATCAGTTCCAATTAAAAACAACAAATTTTGTAACAAAAAGAATTCACTCATTGTTCTACTAGAATTACGCCCCCTCTCCCCCTTTTACCCCATCTAAAGATCTAAAATAATCCCCCAGAACACTTTCCCTGAAAGAAACACTGGGCAAATAGGTTCAATTTTCCATCTTTTCAAAGATCGTGATAGATGAGGAGGAGTACTATGAAGTGCATCTATTTACCCCATTGCACAGTGGGCCAAATTTCAAAATTTCTTGTCAAAATTAAATACAGAGGCAGTATATTTAATTACATTGGGGTAATTGAACGCAAAAAGTATTTCCTTTATCAAGATATGATTGCTTCGAAAAGAAACAAAGTTTTATAGTAAACACGTGTAACACAAATTTATTAACAATTCTAATTTCAATGCATATTTCCTTTTCCTATGATACGATGAGTCAACAAATTCAAGAAATACTACCTCTTATTACCCCATATACACATCTAATTACCCCCCGCTCTCGCCTATGTATTTATGTATTATAAAATAGAGATACGCAATATTCATAATAGGAAGGAAGTTGTTTAGAATATTACTTCTTTCTGCTCAAGTGCAAATTATTCCAACCCGAAACAGATCAAATGAGGTGTTATTATGTATGATGTTCTTATAAATGTTTTTTCTTCACTCTTTCCCTGATCGTCAAGGAAAAATCCCTCTCATAGATCAACATTGCCCTTCTTCCATTTTTGGCAAAACGGGGTTAAGCGAGACGTGATATCTCCTTTTGCCTAAATCAAGAAGAGATTGGAATTTTGATGCCAATAGTTGTATGGTTGTTAGGTGAAACGGGACGACACCAATAGCTAGATTGACTGATTGATAAGCGAAGACAGAGACAGAGGAGAAGAAAAGTTCGCGTGTGCATCGGAAGAATGGAAGTTCCTCGTTCTTATTGTAATTGATCATTTGTTAAGATGATTTATTTCGTTAAAATAAAAACTATCTCTCTCTCTCTCTCATACACACACACACACGACCTCGACGTGACTGAGAGACTAACGCGTTCTCTTTCTGTGACCATGGTCACGGGTTCAATTAATTACCCCCGGGATCCATTGAACGGATCGTCCGGAGCCCAGTTTACCAAAAACTGTAGGTCCCGTTCTTAGGAGCTTACCATATTTAGGACGTTAATAACAATTCATACCCATTCTCACTTTCTCTCTCACACACATGTTAATAAAAATTCAAAAATGTTAATAGCTGTAACAATTAATAGTTGATGTCCCTTAGATCAGTGGCGAAGATCCCAGGTAGGGGAGCAGCACTACGTAAATGACGTAGGTTCAAGATCCTCTCGATCACATGTTGCTAATTGTAACACGGCTATCTATCGGTCATATCAACAGAATACAGGGATACAACTTTGAAAAGGACAGGGTTCATCTCTCTTCTTAAAGAGAAAGTGTAAGAAACGAGACATCCTGGCCTACGAAGCTGTGAAGCATAAAGGTGTAAAACTTCAGCTAAGTTTCATTAGTGTTTATAGAGAAATGATTTTTTTTTTTTTTTTTTTTTTTAAGAATTAATGCAATTCAACTCTAGTTTGCATAATAAACAGATGGAGTGTGTGAATTGTTACTGACGTCCTAAACAAGCTGCTGAACTTCTATGAACAGAACCTAGTTTTTTTAAAAAAAATAGGCTTCGAATCACTCCGTTCATAGACTCCGACGGGAATTGAACCTGTCACCACGAGCGCAGAAAGCGAGCACGCTAACCTCTCTCGACCAATCCGTAGTCATAATGAACTGAGTTTTGTAGAAAAAAGACAATATCTTAAATGTATGTTTATCTGTATTACTATCCAGATTTTTTTCCTCGAGGGGGGGGGGTATCTAAGTTGGTATGAAATATGTATAAAATAAATACAATTACGTCTAAAATTGTACTAAGTGTACATATAAATTGAAATTTCAATAGGAGGGGAATTCAGATACAACGGATTCTCTGCTTAAATACGTCCCTGTATAAAACAATGGATTTAAAAAATTTCACGATAACATTCTGAATATGTCGATAAATGCATTACCAACCAGAGTCTTTCATCAGCGAAAATAGCGCCGCTTGCGAAATGATGAAATGATTCGTCTGCATATTTTTTATCGTCACTGGTGAAGCCAAGTTGGCAACGTTGATTGAAGGGCACATGCCACAATTATTACTACAACACCCAGCAGCTGATGTTATTCTTCGCATAGAGCGTGGTTGGTACTGGTGAGATGCTGTGAAGGGGAGTCGCCCAGCGCATTGTATTGTCACGTGCAGATCAACGATCAAGTTCAAAGGTGGCGGTGGTGGTCCCTAAGGTCTCGGCAAAAAGGTGGCATTCGGAGGACGCAATGATAATGGTGATGACATTTGTTGGTGCTAACCCAAGCATATAGTGTTGTTTGCATTCTGGGCGAAGCTTTGGTCTTCTCCCAACACCATCATCGCTGATTCAACAGCACATAGCAAAAGCGATCGGGTTCCCGAATAAACTCTTGACGCTGTTCTCTGTTCACAGGAGGTGTTAGCAAAAAGGCCAATAACCTTTGTTTGTTTCAGGAAAAGTGGTGTAGTGTTTCAATAGGGGACCCCTTCCACTTTCTGCATGATGTTGATCCCCTACCTTCCACTGACGACACGTCGTATGTGGCTCAAGTTTTGGGGTCTTTAGTCATTTTCTTTCTTTTACTCACATACATTTGACTTTATGTTCGAAAGGGACAGAAATGGGGGACACAGGAGATGACTTCCCTTCAACAACAGTTGTCTGATCCTCTGGAGACTCTGGATATTCGCGACAGACGCTGGCTGAATTTTTTAAACAATATTTTTCATTTTGAGAATCGTTTATATTGTGCAGTGTTTGGACTCTAAACCCTTCGATTCGTTTAGTGACTTTTAAGTTCCTGTAAACAGTGAAGCAGCGTGTGAAATTATTAGACAACACCACTCCTGGTAAGTATACTAAATTCTATATTGTTATAGTGCTGTCTTCACAATGCATGCTGGTAACTATCTAAGATATTTCAAATTCAATACCAGTGAATATGTGGACACTAATTATAGAATGGAAATTAGTATAAACTGAAAATAATCTGCCTAGTGATTATTGTCTCGAGTTTTGGATCGGCACCGGGGAGGCACGCGGATTCGAGTCTTACTGACTGAGGTTTTCTAGGGATTCTCTCATCAGCAGAAGAATATATACCGGTTCGGTACCTAGAAAACGGTTCTGGCCTCTCCCTTCGCCTACCCTAACTCCGGGAGAAAGCTCACCGAGGAACGTCATCCTTCCAACATGTGAAGAGCTTAGACCTCAACTACCCTGCATGGCCCATAAATTTAAATTAAATAAAAGTAAATAGGAGGAGAATTGGGAGGCAATGCTTCTTCCTGGCTAGGGTTTGTCCCCAGTGTTTCTTTCAGGAATTTTATTTCGGGGGTGCAAAATCAAGTCGTGGGGGGGCTCACGAAAATTTTAAATAATGCATATTGACTCCTAAGTGCTAAAATATAAAACAATACTAATGTTACTAATTAGTGCTAACACTAATTCTTTCGCGGGTGCGGTTGAAAACCTCCGGAAGGGGGGGGGGGAGAAAGTATGCCTGGAAGGAACAGTGTTTGTCCCTCTGACCAGAGATTCACCTCCTGCAGTGTTCGATATGTCGGGGATTTATCCTGGTGCCTGAGGATTTCATTCCTGGTTGTTGATTCCGAATCCTAACCAGGGAATAAATCTTTGTATTTCTTTCTACCCAAACAGATCAGTACAAGCAACCACTAGTTTTAGGATCCCCCTTTTTAAGATATAATATATCGAACATTGCTCTCCAGAAATATGTAAAAATTTTAAGATATCCCAATGGTAAGGTAAATGACCACAATAAGGCCCACCTTAATACTTTTGAATATTTCTCGAACAACAAAGCAGATAATTATGCAATTTTAACTGTATTTGAAACTTTATTGTTTCTAGTACAATATATGTAAATCTTGAGAGCGCAGCATAATTCCTTCATGATAAGAACACAAAAAGTAAAAATGCTTCCATTGGGCCTTATTTTGTTAGGGTGACTACAATAAGGCCCAGTTCTTGCTTCTTGAGAATATTACTTTAATAAATTTACATATGATATAATTATACGTAAGACCTAATTCAAAACGAAAATCTTCAAATAAAATCTTAAGACTGATGATGAAAAATAAAAAATGTAACTAAACTTGACGTGAACAGTCTTCAATAGCGCGAAGTAGGCATATAAGCACTAAACAAATTGTTAAGAAAATGAAAATGTCTTCTAGAAAAAAGGTTTATACACATTTGTAATTAACTTCTAACTTTTTTTTTAATGAACCTCTATTTACTCCAAATCATTATTCATGTTCACAGCGAGGGAACACGAATACATCTTTATCGTCGCCCTGGTTATGGAATGTTGCCTGGTTAGCTGATAGTTAGAAACTTCTCTTTCTCTACGCATGGCTACTGGTTCAAGCCCAGTGGGTGTCCCTTGAACGGGGTGTTTAGAAACCAATTTTGTCACACTATACACACATGTTATTTCGATTAGATATTAATTATATAAAATATCTACTGTGACATTAATTACTGTTACATTCTCAATTACTATGAAGCTACAATGCAGTAACGCAATAAGGCTCACCTGGGCCTTAATGAGTGACGCTGCATTTCATGTTATTTTATAATTGTAACTCCAAAACCCAGCAACAAAATCATTTTAATTAAACACGTTGTTAATACTGAAACTGTAGCCTAAATAACGTATAGTACCCAAACTAATTTCCTTCAAGTGCATGGAGAAAAAATTGGAACTTAGGTTGATGCAAAAATAAGATGAATGGTTTTCCTGACTACACGAATATTACGACGCACCACACTGTCGCCATTAAGAGATTGGTTCGGGAATGCTAAGTAGCAATCACACTAGTAGCCTTCAGCCTTCTACCTACTGCTGGCATCTATGCACGAGAGTTCATTATATTGGAGAAACTGACACTGGGCCTTATTGTAGTCTGGGCCTTATTGTAGTCACTTACCTTACTTGGATACATTTCTGAAGTTTATACGAACGTATCCTCAGTTTCACCAGATCCAACGGTAATACTTTAAAAAAGGTTCTCTGATTTTGAGGTAAGAGGAGGGAGTAGGCATTGAGAATAATATTAAGATGTGCTTTAAACTTTTTTCCATTGTTTGATTGAACTCTCATGCATGTTATAAAAAAGGAAATTGGGTTAGAAATAGACAGATTTTACATCGGTGGACGTAGTAGGTTCTTGCATTAATCCCCAGAGATAGCATTACCAGAAGTGCTGTTCTTGTTACAAATCCACAGCAACTGAAGCGCATTTATTCATTATTATATGAGCTTTCAAATGATGAAACAAGTTTGAAAACTACCACATCTTTCTTCCCGCTTCATCCCCTTAGCCTCATTTTTATTCTTCGTAAATATTCTGCTGCGAAAGTCGTTAAGTAAAAGCGAAGCTCATTTGGAGTTTGGTTGATCAGTTTCTTCTGAAGACACTGTTGTTGTCTTTCGATCAGCTATAGCTTCTGCCTTCTTCCAAGAACCCTTCATTCCCTATCCTGCTCGTTGGCTTTTTTTTTTAAGGAAGTAAAGATCTGAAATCCAAGAAAATTGCATTTGTTTAATACGTCTTCAAAGAGAAGAAGAAGAACAAAACATGGAAAACGGAGTAACGATAATACTGTACGAGACATCATCTTCCCATTTAGGACTGAAAATACTTTCTTTTTTTTTTTTTTAAGTTTGGTACTTTATGTTCGAGATGAAGGCAAACTTCCGATCGATTTCCTGTGAGAGAATAAGGGAAAGGTAGTTTAATGTCACTCAAGCTCTCACAGACTTCAATCTGATTGAAGGAATATTGCCTTCGTCTTGTAATGACTTTCCTCGTTTCTTAAAGACTTAACAAAGCACATTCGGTCTTTCGTTCAATCAAAATGGAAATTTTGTTTTACAAGCATGCGCACTATTTCATACGAAACACTATTGCAAAGAGAAATTTTGTATAAAGAACAACAATAATTTTAGCCTTTGTGCTACTTCCTTTTCCCGTCCCCTTTTCTTTCCATAATTGAGCCATAAGCACACAAATGACTGCATAACTTGGTGTTATTTTCTACAATGTAATGACGTAACACATCGTACAAACCCATTATGCAAACTAGAGAAGAAAAAATCTGGTATTCTCTTCGTTTGCAATGAAAAGCGTCATCTGATCAGACCAAATGTCTTAATCAGCATTCCTTTCTAAAGTGGATTGCCTATTTCATCTAATAGTAAAGAAAAAAAAGGGGGGCGTGGCGTTTAAGTGGAAGCCGTTCTTACTGCGGAGTTGTTAAGTCCAGAAGAACTTTGACTGCAGAATCAAATATTGTGTTTCTGGCCTGCCGTTCATTTGTTATTTAAAGCTTTGAGCCTATTTCCTCGTGTTATTTTGTTATTATTTGCTGTAGCCCTATAATCCGTTTATTAAATCAGAAGAAATTATTTATGTGACCGAGCACACAAAATAACGAAGGCGCCAGCCAGCACGAACTTCTGGAGAGTTAAAATTCCTGATGTTATTTTTATCTGAACGGATAATTACTGTATCTAGCTTGCAACCTTAAAACAGTTTCGCTCGTACAAGAAAACAGGCTGCAACGTGTTTTATTTTGTATCTTTTATGCACGTACCGCATATCGGGTTTGTAGGTTGATAAAACGAAGAAAGAAAAAAAGAGGTGGGTAGTGTTGCCAGTGCTTATTTGCATGCGACAGGGAAACCTCTGAGCAACTGGACTCTGAAACGCCTGACAACAATTAATTAACAAACGGCTTGCGTTCTCTAGAAAACGAACCGCAGTTACATAAAAGCACCTGTTTGCTTCCATTGTTTTACAGAACGCGCTGTTCGTGCTGTCTTCTTTCCACTCGAAAGAAACGCCGTACATAAAAGGGGACTTACTTTTAGACAAAGGCATGTTTCACTGTAAAGCCATCTCGTGCCCCTGTTAGTTAAAATGACCACGTTTTACAATGAGTGTTGTCAGATCAGTTCTTGCTGGCCGATAATTCTCTCCAAACAAGTATTTGAAAAGTGATCTCATAAAACCAGAAGTCGTTTGATATTGTTATGGTAGTTTAAGTAGTGTGCAGTGCGACCGAAGAAAATTGTAATGTGACAGCTGTGTTTGGACATCATATTTAACATGTCCAAAATTGGTTGCACAAGCAGCAGAGAGATGTTACAGACCTTTACAGTGCTTTGGAAAACGATATGCTGGGATCGAACTCGCATTTAATCCGTATGTCTAATTAGCAAGTTTGATCTGTACAGATTTAGGCACTGTACCTTGCAATGACCATCTATATGGTGACCATACGTCCCGAATCTTTCGGAACAGTACCGAATTTTAAGGTTGTGTCCCAGGGCCCTAAGTTTCATAAAAAAGATGAATATAATTTCATTTAATAGGCACATTTGAAGTAAGGCTATATTTTACATTTGTTTCACTGCATTTCCTCTGAGTTTTCATAAGTAATAGATAGCAAGTGATCAACTACGTAATTAATAATAGCCTACTTACGAGTTATAATTATTATTAATATGTTAATAATAATGATAATAATAATGTTAATGTGTTAGTTATAATAATCTCTCTGTTAGTTATTATTCAATGCTTGGTATAATAATTATTTAAATAATAATAAATGGTAACAAATTAAGAATAAAGTCATTATGGAGTGATCACTATTGGAATGTTTATCTTTCTGTCAGTAAGTAATAAATACCTCCGCTTCACTAATTATTGATAGAAATGGGAAAAATTACTAAGAAGGCTGTTAAAAGTATATTGCAAATATTACTTACTAGCCTGGTTTCCCGCTCGTTGGTGCTGGGTCCAGAGGTTTCTCGCCCCCCCCTCCTTTCCTGCGGGGTTTCGTATCGAGAAACTAAGATACCGTTGCTAATGAATTGATAGCCATGCCAAATGTGCCCACTTTGAGGTAGTCAACCCGGCAAGCGGCACTCATATATACAGCTAGTTTCGGATCTAGCGAACTATAAGCCGGATATTGATGCTTGAACTTACATTCGAAAGCTTTTTACCATACTAACTTAGTAAGGCACAGAAAAAATGGGTCGGTAGGACGTTCCTGAGACCCTCTAGGGCGGTGCGAAAAAAAAATCACTTTTCTAATGATAGCACTGACCCTAGCCCATATGGTGCCGAACTTGCGGAATATTAATCTACGCTTCAATGCCTTTCAAACAGTGTATTGCACGTCAAAATCGGTGAAGGGGTAACAAAAGTTATGACTTTTTAAGCCGAAGCACAGAATTTTCACAAGTGATAGAAAACTTTGTCTGTCCTTTTGTTTTAGCCCCAAATGGGTGGTACCGGGGGTTTTGGGAGTCAGTTGCGGGGTTGGGGTAAATCGAAGCTTATTTTTTTATAGAAGTTACCGTTTTCGAGATACGGAGCCTACCATAGTTCAAAATCGACCCTTTGTATGAAGACTATTCACTGTTTTTTTTTTTTCAAACAGACGGCCTTACAAAATAAGTGATATCAGTATAAAAACCATTTGGGTGTAAAGGAAAGAGTGACGCAATAATTCTACTCACAAAAGAAGTGATATCCATTTTGCGAGTGATTTTCTTTGTGTCGCTATGGAGGAAGGGAGGATACTAAATCTCTTTATTTTATTCCGCCATAGCGACACAAAGAAAATCACTCGCAAAATGGATATCACTTCTTTTGTGAGTAGAATTCTTGCGTCACTCTTCCCTTTACCCCGAAAGGGTTTTTATACTGATATATTTGACACTCATGATCATAGAGTTATAAAATCTCCACTAGAGGCAGAGCTGGTGCCACAGTTACCACATAAGATAACAATACAACAATTGATCACCATAACGTAAAACTTAGTGTAAAAATCACTTATATGAAACGTTCTTGATAAATATTATTTTTCTTATGAAGGATTTTTTTTTTCTTTTGTTAAATGTAACATAAGGGTGTTGATGCTTAAAGCCACATAACGTATTTAAAAAAAAAACGTTAGAGATACATTAAAAAATATTATACAATATTAGGGATACATCGCAAGTGATATGAATATTACACACATAAATTGCTGATACTGTAATTACACGTATATACAACCAACTGTTTACTTGCATAAATTTACAAAGGAAGTTACAAAATTAAAATAGGGTAAGGGTACCGGTGGTCGGACATACACTAGTAGTCGGCAATTTTCCCATAAATATCATTGAAACAAGACGTATGTCATTTTTAAAAAATGTATATAAAAATTATCTCTAGTTTTCGGACAGCTTTAACTTGATTTTTAAGTTCTACCAGTCATCGAAAGTGACATTATATAGATCAGCGAGAAAAAAAAAGATCTGGCTCCCTGGTTAGCTTAGGAGATGTCGGAAATGTTATCTGAGAATGAAGAAGAGTGTTTTTAAATTTAGGGTAAAAGTCTTTATTTATTTAGTGACAACACATCAGGCAATGGCCTAATTTGTCTTAAAACTATTAAAAAACAACATTATATTTTCTAACTTTTCAAATGTTCTGTTTAAACGTTATATTATAAACAATACGAATAGTCATATCTATCAAGTATATTATTGTCTCCGACTTTAGGTATATAGAATTGACTAGTCTTCCTATTGCCGACCAGGATGACCGATAAGATGTGTTTTTTATCTAGTTTTGTTGTTACGTTAAATGTATGTTTCTGTTGTTCTTAATAGTGTAATCAAGGTGTCCCTGGTTCGATTCCCGGCAGGGACAGAACTGGTTCGGTTCCCACGTTAAACTGTAGGTTCCAGGTGCAATAGCAAATCACTATCGGTTCACCTAACTCTGGGACCTTCAGGTTAAGACGTGCCTTTGGGCAGAACACCCATCATCATCATCATTGTTCTTAATAATCTAACAAGTCTTTTCAACAGCACATTACTTACCGAGCCGCCGTAGCTTGGTGGTAGAGCGTTGGCGTAACATTCGGGAGGTTATGGTTTCGATTCCACCGACCTGACTGAGGTTTTTCCTCAGGCACACTAGGCAAATGCAGGAATGGCACCTTCAACATAGGCTCTGGCCGATATCTTCCCGAATCCTTTCCCCTCCCCTATCCCGGCCTGAACCTTAGGTGCCTAATGGCCATAAATAAAATTCAACAGCACATTATGGGCTTAGAACTATTTAAATTTTAAATAGGCAGATATAATTGTTATTTATGGCTACACGAATATAACCACTTTATTTCCAATAGGCCTAAATGAAAAGGATCCAGTATATCTGAATGTAAGTATACTTATTTTTATGGACATTTCTCTTCCCTTTGTCATTGAGGGACAGTTTTATAACTGTGGATATAACACGATGAAATTGCATCAAACAATTCTAATCCAAGATGGTGTTTTTAATATTACTAGCACAGTCATAAACTGCACGAAACAGCATCATACATAATGAAATATTTTTCATGGAATAATCATTTCTTTGTGAAACGTTACATTTATTTGTGAAACGATACATTACTTCCTTTCTTAAATCTCTTAACATAGCTATAAGCTGCACAGGAGACCGGCGTTTTTTTTTCTCAAATACAAACTACTATAACAAACAATGCCAAAGAGCGAAGCAAAACAGCTCACAATACATGTTGTTTTCCCATACGAACATATTCCCGGCCAACTATCAAGTGGTGCCGCGTTCGCAGCGCCAGTCCTGACTGTAGTGGAGATTTTAAAATTCTATGCTCATAACTCAGTATCTATTTACTGGTTTACATGTCACCTCCTTCCAACCCGCTTCCGTAGGGGTGCTAGGGGTGACTTACCTCACAATAATTTTTTTTTAGATTGCGTCCACCCTATCTCACCCCTCGCAATGTGCATAATATGCGTAATGTGAGTTGTTGCCGCCACATCACCTCATTTGTGTGGAAGAGAAATTGGTTTTTAGATATGAACAACCGTGGTTCCAGAGATATATTGGGAACTAGTATTGTTTGGTTGTAGACATTATTCCCATGAGAGAAACTGGTGCGGGATGTTTCCTCCTCCCCGGCTGTTCTCTACAGACAAATGCTGTTTTCCATTCTGCGTTCCAATTTTGAGAAATTGTGTTCCAAGAGAAGCTTTCTGCATATATTACTTTGAAAAATCGAAAAAAAAAATGAATCTATATCCATGTAACAAGAGCAACCCATATAGTTAATTGCATCAAATACGAGATACTTGTTACTTTACTCGAAAATGAATAGGAAAGCTGACTTTGATGGTAGTGAGCAAAGCTGAAACCGGGTCACTTTTGGTGACCTGGCCTGACCGGGACTTAGGTAACCCGGTCTTGATTCAAATTACCAGCCGGGCATTAACTCGGCGATAGGATAATCGATTCTTGACCCGGTGGCAGTCTTGTTCCTGTGGTATGATAAATCAATCAATAGTGTAATTTGTGAGATTCCTTGAGAAATGAACTTATGTACAGGAACTTCATTTTTGACAGTTTTAAAAGTTTTTAACCTGTTTAACACCGGTACGTACTTTGAACAAAATTCTTCAAGAATATCCTTTCTGAAGGACGGATGGATTATTCCTTATTTGCACACCTCCGGCAGTATTTTTTGGTGGGGGTGGAGCTTATTACTATTGTTAGGAACTTTTCGTCGTCATATATTTTGTGTTTTGCTGCCCTGGTAAACCCTGAACGAAACAGTGTTTAAACGAAAAGAAGTAAATAAATTGCTGCTTTGGCCTCCATGTCCCAAGCATAGACTCGGACCAAATCTTGACCCGAATTACCGGATTGTCTCGGTGATCCGTTTCAGCTCTGGTTATGAGGTCTGAGATAAAAGGCTAGCTTCCAAAATGTTTCAAGTTCGAATCCCGGCTAGAACATTGATGTTTACTGATGTTAACTATTGGCAGGTCGAAGTCAACTGTTACTGAAATCATCCAAATAAAATAAGTTTACGGAGCAGAAAGATCGAATGCCAAACTCAAACTTACATGTTCCCAAACTCACGTGTTCCTAAACAGCACTAGAATGCTTCCTTAAGCCACTTCAGACTAAACGTAGAGTTCCAGCCGGAAGAAGTAAACTAACAGTAAGGCCAACAGTAGTTTCAAGCAGGGAAGAATGTTGGTGTGAAATGAATACGATCTTGGCATTCTTTGTTGAATTATTTTATGAACAGTCATCTATGACTCAGGGAAGGGGAAGAGGAGGGCTCTGGGAGGGAGTCAACCAGTGCCTAAGCTGTATGTATCACCAGGTCTTACCTGGTGTGACCAGACCACCGCCTGCTCAATCTTAGCTGCTTGATCTATGTATGCTTCTAAGTATTTAAATTTGCTTACTTTGTCTATGATCCCATTTTTAATCGTAATGTTTCTATAGGCACTGTGCAGGAGAAAACAATCCACGGCATGTACAACTGCCTACCTCCAAATAAAACAAATGAATATAATGTTTACAATGCAATTGTCGGTTTAAACGGAGGATGCAATGGAATAAAATAATTATCCTGACAGTAATCACAATAACACGCTATATGCAATAAAGTCTAAAAACGTGTAGTATTATTCTCGCAATTGCCTATTGCGAACGTGTAGGTTTATTATTTCCTATATACAAAAAATAACCATGACCTGTGCTTGATGTACTACTACTACTGCTTCTACTACTACTACTAATAATAATAATAATATAGTACATGTCAAGGATCTCTTTAAACTGTGTT
>JAGDQP010032217.1:11277-21450 GCA_022664845.1 Lepisma saccharinum
TCCATTAGAAATTTGAAGCATTTACAAGTGTGACATAAAGCATAGTATCTGCAGTCAAACACAAAGCATGTAGTCATATTGTAAGGTATAATATAACTATTAAATGTTATAAATATGTTACTAAAACAGTTTTGGCTTTTTCGTCCATATTAAACGCGTATGCTACTCCGTGTGTATAAAGCCAGTCGTTCTGGTTGCTAGGATACCGCGCGGCCATGACGTCAACTTTAACAGCGTATTAGCCTTTGTTCGATAGCCAACGTATGACGTTCTCTTGCTCGATACTCGCTCGTTAACGTTTTTCTTATCTTGCAGTAAATAATCACATCCGGAAGAATAATCATCATTACTTCGGGTAGTCGGGGACACCATGTATCTATTTAGTTTCAGAGGATATGCCCAGGGTATAATCCAATGGCAAACGATCGTGACTGCGACGATGAACTTGCGACTTCCTTAAGCCATAGAGTTAGTTAGTCTCAGAGTAGTTAGAGAAATGGTTTCAGTTTAAAGACACTAAACATATACGGGTTTCTCTTTTTCATTATCTTTAAAATATCAGAATATTTTTCTTTGTCAGAAAATGCGTCACCGATACAAGTAAATTCTACATATAAATGTAGACTTTCTGGACGAAACAGCTTTTGACCGAAAATAAGTAAAACATTTATCTCTTCTTCTTCTTCTTCTTTTTTAAGTAAACTTGCAAAATGTGGATTTAGTCTTTCTCAAAATACAAACTAAAGCCATTGATGCAGTTTAAAGTAAACATCAGATAAAAATAATTTCATGTTAAGTGGCCAAACAAATCTTACACACTGAAAAGTCAAAGCAACGCAAAGCAACTTTTGCAAAGTCCAGCATAAAATTAAGTCAGTAACAGCAAATCCAAGACCATAGAAGTACTTTAATATAGAAGTTAAATTGTGTTACTCGTGTGCTGACATGCTTACTAATCATATAAAATAAATGCTTTTACCTAAATATCTGAATATTTCTTAAATGCGTATTTGTACTTTCAGCGTTAAATATGAAAAAAATAATCGTATGAATAAATGTTTATGTGTGGCTCAAGTTTAAACGGATACTAGAATTATTTAAGTTACCTGTATTATTTAAGTTATCTGTTATATTACTCATCTCGTTCTTACGACAAATAAAATTTTGGACACTATTTTGTTCCTTTTCTGTGTGTTTGCTTTTCAAATCTGGCAACTGTAGTCATACAGGATTGGAAACTGAACAGTAAATTTTCAAAAGTAAATAAGTATCGAACAGGGTTGGAAATTATATAGTTATTCTCGTAACTATACAAAATTTAATATCTCCAGTCTAAGTGATCCGATGTTGATTTCTGTAAAGAAAGTACGATAATTAAAATATATTCTTTATAAGAGCGATACAATTGTCTTGTTGGAATTTTCAAATAAAGCAGGCTCATACGCAGAGGGGTCCTGGGGGTCCGGACCCCACCACTCAAAATATTCGGATTGTTTTTTGGGAAATAAGTGTAATTTTGGGCAAAATTATATGCATTTTACGTAAATTTCACACCCAGACAGACCTCGGATCCCCCCCCCCCTCTCCCGAAACAAACTTTTGATAATGGTACAAGTCTGATAATGAAAATTGTGCTGCTGTAAATTTTGTTCTGACAGATGAATCGTGTCACAATCAATCAGAAGTTCAAATGCTTGTAAAGTCTTTCCGAAACTTGCTGCTGCTGATGGATTCGGAATCGAAATAATAGTCGAATTGAGTAGGAAAATCCTTGTCGTAAATGTGATATTGAAGAAGGCTGTAAACGGATAATTCTACTTGCACGTCATTAAACGTTTGAGAGAAGCAGTGTGACGAAACAGATCTTGAACAGTAGAGAAACAAGATCTGAATAATGCACATCACGTGAAGATAACTGCTAACTCATCGCAACAAAGTATGAAGTTATTATGCCCAGAGCCAGCTTACTTTCCGGATTTGACTCCTCCAGTCTTGGTTTCTGGTGACCGAAGTTAAAATCCACGTTGAAAGATCGCCAATTTCAACGAATAGACAAAAATTCGTTGCGGGACCTATGCATCATAAAGAAAAAGTCAAAAAATAAGAAAGTAAGAGATAGACACAACAGGAAAAAGTATTAAGTAGATGTGGAATATCACCAAGGTTTAATAGAACAAAAGTGCTATACGTAGTTGCATATTTTCTTCGCTATGAGCAGTAGTGTTATACTTATGGTGTGTACAGGTGAAAAGAAAATGTTTTTGTTGGAATTTTAAAAAAAGCTCAATAGTGATGATGTAACTACGTTTTCGTGCAAGGTAGCAGTAGCGATTCGTGGATTTTGTAAAGTGTAGGATCTGTAAGTCTTCCAAATCTACAAGATATTGATCTCTTCCCGCTAGATGGTGGTAGATTAGTTCCCTCGACTCAATGTTGCCATCCGACATTTAACTAAAGTCTCTATATGGATTTTTTATACATTAACTTCTTTTCTGATGAGAAATCTTTATTATTTTTTTTTTATTAATTACGTATATTGCTTTTGGCTATAGCAAATTTCTCTATTTTTACTTAAGAGAATCACATCTGCAAAGTAGAACAGAGAAACCAACGTGCAGAACAATTCGTGATTGGTACAGAAAATTCTACTAGAGCGGTTACCTGAGAGCTGGTACGCAAAAAATATCTGTACCACTCACAAAACTGTTTTGTCAGTTTGTGCTTTTCTACTTTGTACCGTAACACTTCGTGACATCATTACTATTGACAAACGTTTTACGAATTCCAACAAACAAAACGCTTTCTACCATAAATTTGACAATAGTCCTCCTAGTGGAGAAAACATGGAACTAAGTGCTGCATTTTTGTTGCAGAAAATCTTTGTTAGTTTACGTATCTACGTATGTGCTTTCTAATGTGACTGTCTTGGTTCCTGTTTTTACTGAGGTCAAAAACCGTGAACGGAATTATGAATCACCCTGTATATAAAGACAGTATAGTATATA
This sequence comes from Lepisma saccharinum, assembly GCA_022664845.1. NCBI lineage: Eukaryota > Metazoa > Arthropoda > Insecta > Zygentoma > Lepismatidae > Lepisma > Lepisma saccharinum. The sequence continues at coordinate 14,283 of JAGDQP010032217.1, forward strand.
AGAATGCCTTGAAGAATATATGACTCAATCTAAGCATTTTTTTAAGTTTGATTTTTAAAAAGATAGATCTCGTGTGTAGTAAATAAGATAACATTAATGGTGTAGGACACAGCATTATGGCATACGCCGGTGCCGAAAGTGTTCAGAAAATGAATATTTTTCCTAAAAGGTATTTTTCTTCTTGTTTTGTTTTTCTAGTTACACTTCGTTGATTTGGCTGGTATTGACACGGTAGGAATGCGCTCATCAGCGTGGAAGAATGCGAAAGAAATTTCAGAAGCCAACGTGACAATGAGTCTTTTGAAAGAGTTCATGATGACTCTCCGTGTGAAGAAAGACCGAACCTCAACAAGGAGAAGCCGGATGATCCGATTTCTGGGTGATTCTCTTAATACTAAGTCCATTGTGAGGTAAGTAGACAAAACAAAAAAAATATATATGTCCTAAAAACTTCTCTTCTAGATGTTCTGAAGTATTGACAGAACAGGGGACACTATGGAGAATTGCGTGCATCAAGTAAAAAGTTTTAGGCCCATTCACAAGAGATCATAACGTCAGACACCATACGCAAATACCAACTGCTGAACTGAAAGAGTACCTGAGAAATTGACGTTTCTCTGATAATTATTTTTAAAACTTTTTTTCTTGCCATTTCTAATGCAATTTGGTGTTAGAATATTTAGTGCATCAGCATTTCTAAACCAATATGGTGTTAGAATCTTTAGATGTGTTAGTTTGGTTAAAGGAGGTTCTGCATTGCAAGGTTGTATCAACTAACACATGTCACTATTATGTGTACAACATAGGAAGATAAAAGGTAAAATTAAAATAGAGAGGAATTAGTACTTACTTTGCTTTCTAAGTAAATTCTCATGCAATAATTAACACGTACCACAATAAAAGTCACTCTGCGTTTCCTCATCTTCAGAAGGCTAACCAAAGTCACATGTTCAATAGCTACTAAGACATCGGATCCAAAATGGCGGGCGACATCCGCTTCAAAGACAGTAATAAACGCGTAGCGCGTGCGCGAGTGTTGTTGGGAAATGTAATTAAAAGGATTTTTTTTATTAAAAAGTGAGTCGGATAGAGTCAATCAGAGACTCGGAGACGGGCAGGGATCCGAGAAAAGATTATGTTCAAAAGCTATGGGGTACTGAGATTAAAACAAATAACGGAATAATAGATTTGAAGATAATAAGTCTGAGCGAAGTAAGGAAACGCTGATGTTGGAAGAAAGAAAAAAAATCTGCAAGTTTAGGGCAGGTTTAAGTTTTGCTCGGAAGCCCTGAATAAAGGCTCCTTTCCAGAAACGGCATGTGAAAATTAATGTTAGATATGAGATGAGATTCGTATAAGATATGAAATGAGGTAATGCGACGTTTTGTTTCATTTAAGACGCTTGTATAAACATGATACTGGAGTGCACATTTTAGCACCCCTTACGTTAGCACGCTTCCCCACATAATAGAATATTAAGTCGATGCCAGTGCAATCTAGCGGATGGGTTCAAAAGCACGTGCTCCTGTACAAAAAAAAAAAAAAACATTAGTTTTAGCGCAGCCAGAAATGGGGAATTGTGCTAAGTCGATCTATTCTACGGAGTCGCGTATTGATACATTTCAGACGTCGCGGCCAGTTACGGGAGAGTTGATGTATAGCAGAAAACAGCGTGAAGGAAATGAAAATATTTAGATGCAATGCGGAATCGCTGGTTGTTCATTCGAGAGAGATTTCTTCAAGTAGGAGGTTTCGTTATATTCAGCTTCACGATACTGTTTAGAAACTTTATAGCTGTTGGCAGGAGGATACGAATTCGAGATTATTATTTGTTTCCAAGCAAAATTTAGATCTCGACATCTTTGCCCAGCTTCAGAATAGTTAGAAATTATGTGGAACAATATATGGTTAATTAATGTCATCATAATCATCTTAGTATAGTGAAAAGCAATAAGATTCTGGTTGAGTGACATTGCTATAGAAATGTGAATTGCACATTAAAGTGATCAGTAACTGAATAATTCTAAGCTGTTGAATCGTCTTACGTTGTGTACTAGTTTAGGACTGAAACCATTTGAACGTAGTTTGATAAAGAGAAAAGCTAATAAACTTACGTTCCAGAAGAGTAAAATCATTGAATGTCGTTTATTAAGAAAAGCCCGACGAACTCTATGCTTTTGAATCACGAGAAGTGTTGCGTTTCTTGAAGCATACAAATTGTGGAATTCAGAATAGCAGAGTACGTCCCTGGGACGTCCCATTTAGATCCCATTACCGTCAGAATGGTCCTGCTCCCATAGCGATGTCCTAAGGACGTCCGTGGGATAACTCTGTGGGCAATACAAACAGTTCATCCCGTTTGGAAGTCCCCTGGATGTCCCCCGGAAAGCCGTGCGGGATTACCTACCTGGAATTTCTATAAATTAAATCGACCTTACTATTATTATTATTTAATTAATTATAACTATACGAAGGATATGCCTTCGTACAGTTATACGAAGGATTAATTATAACTATACTTCCCATGGATGTAAACGGGACTTCAACAGGACGTCCTACGGACGTCCCGATATCCTGCCAGGAGATCCGTCAGATATCCCTGGGACGTCATTTTGCTCTTCATATAAGATAGTTCTCTTCGACTTTTGCTGCTTATCATCCTTCAAAGTTATTGATTAAGCATTGTTCATTTATTCCAGTTGTGGCAATGGAGGAATTATCGATCTTCAGTCACATACGTTCCAATATTTCCTTTTCTGTGATAATATTTTTTATTCATTTTCGTATCGTTTATTTCATTTCGTCATCTGTATATACATACCTGTCTTATCTTTTGATGTGCAATTTTTGTTTGTGTATCGATCGGGAGATATCAAGGACACTTGAAGAAACATTTCCATCGATACTTTACATATGAGAATTCACGCAGGCATTGTTAGTGCGAAGCTATATAGTGAACGACGCTACAAACGTCTGTACCAAATGCGCCCCAACCCCGACGGTCTAATTTTTGCCGCCATCGGCCCGGCGTCGGGGTTGTGACAGTTGAGAAAAATTTGCATTTTAAGGCGGTTCACCAGCGGCCCGAAGCCAAACGGGCGCGTTAGGCAAAAAAAAAACAAAAAAAAAACATGTTGTCAAAGTGGCCTAAAGAACGAAGCTAGGAGTGATCTAACTAGCTTAAACTGATCCTTGCAGTGTACCAATCACACCAGGACATTCTGTGAAATGGTTGGCAAAAGGGTGGGAAAGTATTTTTTGCCTCCCTTGTCCCGACTATGGGGTTGGGATTTAGTCGGGACTGAGGAAAATGCCGACCATGTCCTAACAAAGCGGGAATATGACGGCAAGAATAGTCGAGAAGAAGGCGGGCCACCAAATATCTGAAACAGTCAGCAGAAAACAATTGCAATTAAATTCAGTGATAGTCACGATATATCTACAATAGTCATTAATTTCTTCATTATATAGATTAAAAAATCAATTGCAAATGTCAGTTAGGATCGTCGGGCTTCACTCGGTCCTTGTTTTAAACCCGACTCTACACCGACGGTTGAAATGTGGGCGGCAGCATTTGTATGGGCCGAATTCTGGCCGAGGGCTCTAACGATCTAATATTAAAATATGCTTATTACATTAAAACATATTTATCTCTTAATTTCATTCGTCTTTTTACAGAAATCGGCAGTGAAAAATATAAAAAACTACAAAGGAAGCAAATACAATGAAATTAACTACATTTTCCTGTTCTCGTTTGCATGTTGGAAACATTGAATTTTAAACTATATTTCAACGAACACTTAATTTCTTTAATAGGACGTTAATTTATGACATAGATTTCGCTATATGTGCGTTTTCTACGGCGACATATCACACTTATTGAGAACTACAAATTTAATAGTGCAGCGATGATCAAGGTGTTAAAGAAGAAAAACTGCACATAAGAAAGAAAAAAGGAAAGTATTCTTTATTTTAATTCGTAGATTATGGTAAACAACGCGTAGCAACTCAATTCTAGACTGCCTGTCAAAACAGATACTGTAAAAGAGCAGTAAACTAACAACCTGGATCCACGGGTGAGCGGATAAGACGACGAGCTACTAACAAAAAGTGCAGAACGTTCCTGTGTTCGATCCCCACAGCAGCCACTGGGATTATTTACTGTTTGAAAAAAAAAAATACCGTAAATCGTGATAAAAATAACGAATAAAACGAAAATAACTGTGTGTGTGTATACCAATAGACAGCATATATTTTGTTTCGGACAACTAAACACGTTTCTTATAGCCATATGCTGGCCGTCTTAGCTATGCCGACGGGCAAACGCCTGGTACCCGACTGTGTCTGTCGGGAAACGGTCGGTGTTTTGGCGGGAAATGGTCGGGCCGACGCCGGCCAAAATGAGCGTTTTTCTGGAAGGTTTTTGCTGCCTTTGGGGTTGTCGGCCCGACGATCGGGAACCGAGTACGGCCCGACCCTGACCAGCGTGTTTTCTCCATTGGGTATGTTTGAGAATTCATACAAACGCAAAAGGAAATCATTACGATGAATAACATTGAGAATTATTCATGACAATCCATCCAAGCGTAATCGTTGTCGCATACGATTTGAAGTTTACTCACTAGTGACGTTTCTGTGAATATCAACTCATCGATTTGTCACATGGGAATTCATACAGGTTGAAACCAACTGTGTAGTGATAAAATTCTTTCATCAATGGACGAACATTGGTTCGGAGTGAACCTTATATTATTATCCTCATCGAGAACTTGAAAGTAACTAACGAACATTTTCACGAGCTGTACGAATTATCACCTTCAGTAGAATTTGCAGCCTCATTGAAGAACTATTATCAACATTTTTGTTGCATCTCTTTTGGTTAATGTGTTATGGGCAGTACTTTGAATGTATAACCATTATAACTCACTTACACTTTCACTAACAAATAAAGTTATATATAACAACATCACCGCTGAAAAAAAATCAAGATAGTCTTTGATTTCCGTCTACCCAAGCGAAATAGTACATTGACTTTGTATCTTTGGGAACAAGACTCGAACCCCACACGTCATAACCTAACTTCCTACTACTGAACTAAATTCTACTGATGTTCTACTGACGTATTTACTAACTGTTTGTTTATATTTTGTTCTTTCAAACAGTAGTGGGAAATACATTTTTTCCCACGTCACTATTTAAGATATCGGAATGGTATTTGGCAAAAACATTGTCAATACCCAAAAGTATTTCTCAGAGTACATCAGGGTCGTGTACTGTTACCTTGGTCCGCTCTAGGGAGCCCCAAATCAGACGAATAGTGCCGAAGCAGTAGTTGCTTAACAAAAGGTCTCAAACTTCCTATACCCGTGATTAAAGAGTAAAACGCAACCCCCACCCCCCGACGACATCCCAACCTCGGGGACTTTTAGTATGTTCAGGACACTCCCCACAACAACTTTGCCAAATTTCAAAACTACACGATTTATTTTTTTCTATTTTGTGTTTTTTGGTCTTCGTTGACTGGATCATTTCACTTTAGTTTCGGACCATTCTGTTCCCTTGGAGTTACAACATCCGAAAAGTCCTGAAAAACCTGTACACCATATTCATTTTGACCATTTATTGGGTCTTCTAGCTACCAAACGGTATGAGCTGTCGAAAAGTGTTTCCTCTAAAAGTTGTTCAAATTTTAGCGTTTGTTTCAATGGGAGCAAAATCAGCCCGTGTTGTCATTTAAATTTCTGTGCACTAGGAGCTGTGTTATAGCCCTGTTACCCTGAAATAATGCCTCATACTTCAGGAGGTGATTATTCATATTAAAACAAGAATAAAGTTTAAATTATCAAAGAAAAATTGACAGCCGCCGCGACCGGCACTCGAACCCGGATCTCCAAGTTGCAGGCTAGGTATGCTACCAATTACACTACGGCAATTGGTAACATACCTAGCCGGCAACTGGGAGATCCGGGTTCGAGTCCCGATCGCAGCGGCTGGCAATTTTTCTGTGATAATTTCGACATTTACCAACACAAGGTTTATTGTGAAAAAGGTAATAATAAGAAGAAAGTTTCTTTGAAGAAATGTCAAAATCTGCCTAGTTTCGGAACTACAGGTGCTCAAAGTTAAGGAGGCATCGTTACAAATCACGTCATATCTGAAAAAGTAATGGCGTAAGCTGTGTTGGCTTAGTAAATCACATTCAAAGCAGTACCCAATACATCTATTTTATGTTTACGATTGCCGAATACAGCTAAGAGCTGATTTCTATGCTTGTCATATTCAACAATTTAACTCCTTGACACAAAAATTATTACCTTGCAAAACCTGTCTAGGCGATACTCCCTAAACCAGGGGACAGCAAACCATTGATCGCGAGCTACCGCGATATTTTCGGTAGCTCGCGCAAGGTTAAATTTACTGTCTTTCCAGCTAGTAGAATTCATCAAACAATTTTCATTCTGTCTTTGGTAGCTCATCATATACTCCACATTTGGAGAGTGGCTCTTTGGTTACGAAATTTGCCGACCTCTGTCCTAAATTATATACGCCGACACCGCTCACGTCATTGTTTGAAGAGATATGACGTCATTGGTGACAATGCCGATGTAACGTTGAACTCCTGTAGCTCCGAAACTATGCATAATTTAGAATTTCTTCAAAGGAACATGTTGTGATGTGAGAAATCGCGCCTCCGGAAGTTTGCCCGTGTATTTTTAAAACACGCTGTATTATCCTATATTATCCTTCATCTGGACCAGTGGCGTATTCTCGATTCACAGCTTGGACTACCATTACCCAAAGTGATAATAAGATTTACAAATAGGGTACGGAGGTCACACATAGTGTTGATGATGATGGTAAGTGTTCCTGCCTCCCTTTCGTCTTAATTCATATTATTTGTGCAGATTATTTTTTATTTCACAATCTTGGGCTGCAGCGGTAGCCTAGATAGCCCACAGGATACGCTCCTGATCTGGACACTCATTTGACAAAAGAATAAAAGAAGTTTCAAGTCTCATTAAAACACGTTGAATTCTTTAAACATTCTATTAACGTCAGCAATAATTGTTTTAGATATATTATAACTTATATTGCGCCATTGTAGTAGAGCCTTACACCTTATGAACTAACAGATAAGACCGCTATTTCGAAATTCAATACAATTTGA
>JAGDQP010032218.1:0-21450 GCA_022664845.1 Lepisma saccharinum
GGTGTTGACCCATCATCGTGAGGACAATTGGGGAGCTGCTGTGAATAAAAGACAGTGGCGATCACAGTGAGAGCTTCGGCTCTCCTCTCCCAACCCGTCTGGTCAGCGTGGGAGCAGTAGACCAACTCCTCCCTTCGGGGAGAGGCCTCATCCACTAGTGGATTGAATAGGGCTGTGATTTATTATATATATATATAATATAAATTAACAGCTACAGATTGACGTGACAAAAATAAGGGGCTTCCCCCGTATCGGGACGGGCGTAAGCCATAGTGCTGTTACCGCTCATACAATTAATTTTATCTTTTATGTTTTTTACTTTAGTTTCTTGGTGGTGGAGGAGTCGAGGAAAGACTATTTCTCCTCGTCTCGCTATTCTCCACTCTGATTATTCGGAATTTATGAACGAGTATTACTTTGCTAAGTATCATTCAGGATAATTTTATTTAGTGAAAATCAATTTCTGCTTGGCGTTCAGAATGATTAGTGACCTATTCGTATTTTGTTAGTTGCGTTGGATGAGTGGAAGAAGCATGAATACTTCTAGTAGAACGGTTCGACAATAATTGATTCTAACTCGTTGCCTGGAGTGTGGCATTTAAGTTGGGCATTCAGGAAGAAAAGCAGCATTGGAATGGTTCTCATCCTGTGATTGATTGCCTACTTGAAGCCAACTTTTATGCTAATCGTTGTTGGAAAGAACTAACCTTAATTCTACTGGCTTGAGATAGAATTTTGTACTTCGTTTTATTCATTTTTTGTGCTGTTTGAAATTGTGAGAAGTCGTCGTCGTATTTCACGGTGTGGTTGTACATTATTGATTCTGGACTGCGTGTAAAAAGCGAGAAAGACTAGGACGACACATTGATATTGGGGAAACAATGTAGAGAAATTTCTTTTGTTTTTCATGGTTTTTGTGCCTGAAAAAAAAATCTTCCTTGTAACTTCAGTGCTATTGTTGAATTGAATTGCGCTGGCTATTTCGTATGCAATTGCCGCTGATTGATGATGATTGTTTCTGAAAGCTTCCACAAGGTGCTTTTCTCTGTATTTTCGCGCGTTTTTTTAAAAAATGAAAATAGTTCGTAATTGAATTGTCTTTCCGAATAGACGAGTCGATATAGATACATATATAGTATGTATAATATAAGGATGGTGTGAAGACTTACTATGTGGAATTCACCAAATACAATCGATATTACCGATATTGAGATTCCGATGTATCGATCTCATTGTCTGTGGTGTATTCTGCAAGTTCTTTTCAAATTGAATTGAATTTTATTTAAGAACTTTTGTCATCTTTGTTTCAGGCGGGATAAGTTAGTAAGTGGATCGGGAACGTATCGGCCAGGGTCTTTAAGGTACAATCCCGGCATTGAACTGGTGAAACTGAGGAAACTCAGGATCGTCCGCTGTGGGTTTTGAATCCGGAATCTCTTTTCAAGTTACTTGTCCGTTAAAAAAAGTTCTTGTCCTTAGATATTATTCTAATCGATTCCCATAACGTATTCGGAAAGATATTTCATTGAAACGATGAAGTGTACTCTTAATATTTCCTTTCAACAACATATGCTTCTCGGGATTGTTTCTCATTCGCAATTTCTAATAGGCGAGGTGTACATTTTTTATATTTTGTTTGAGTATCAGTTCTTGCTTTTTACAAACAATAGTTTGGGGCCTCTAGCGAGGGAATCACCCCGTATTTGGAAGTTAATGTTCTGTGGAAAGTGTGAATAGCACAGAGATGCGAAAAGGCACATTTTCTCACTTTTTTTATTGCGAGACTGCTCGCATTGTCAACTTGACACTGTCGCCGTCCCTAGAAATTATTTGCTTGTGGCAGAGAGTTCAAGATGAAATTTCTATGTGGGGATGTACGGGGTTGTAACTGTAGTTCAACCCTTAAAAGAAATATTTCTCAACCATACTCAAATCATGTAAAGACTAGATACATAAATTCCTTTACTCACATATCACGTAGGTGATATGATAATCACAACTTGTCACATACGGCGATCCCTTTCCTATAATTTATCTACGGTGACATGTAATATTCCTTTCCATGTACGCCTTCTATATATATATATATATCATTCGCGTTGTACGGTATACCTCTCTTCTATATTTCATTATTGATGGCGTACTACAATAATATCCATCCACTTGCATACATCATATCTAACTTCGGCCCAAAGGAATATACCACGGTGTAATAATAACTCTTGCAGCAATTATATTTCTAAAACGTAGTATTTATCTTAAACGAATTACATAACTTTGTTTTTTAGTCTCAGTTTTAAAGACAAATGAAAATCTAAACATTGTGAGCCAATTGTATATAACCAAAATAAGTACAAAATAGCCAAATCTTATCTACTCAATTCACTCCAGAAATATTACATGAAATAGATGATACGTAGAGTATTATTTATTTATTTATGTACCTTTAAATGCCCAATTTGGAGAAGACATTCACATTTTAGCGCTAAAGATAATAATTAACTAATACGAGAGGATTTGCTGTTTGAGTTCTGAATGACATTCTTGCTACTAACTAGCTCATCAAAAGTTTCCACCTGCCCTGAATCATATAATGTCTCTTTCACCGAGTGGGAACTTGAAACTGCCTTGCGGGATGTTAGAAACACATCCCCTGAACTGGATGATGTACATTATCAAATGCTGCGACACCTTTCCTCCGAAGGAAAGGTCTTCTTGCTAAACTTCTGTAATCAGATCTGGAGGACTGATAGCTTCCCTTCTAGTTAGCCAGAAACTATTGTCATCCCCATTAAAATAAATTTATTACTGTCGCTCCATGGAAATCTTCTTGCCGAGATAGTAGATGTGAAGAAGTACTACTATGTCGCCTACGTATAGGACACAGTCGCTTGACACACGCATATCTCCTGCGACGTTTGGATCCACCACATCCATTGTAATTATTGCAATGTAGTTTTAAGTATTCGTCAGGTTCTCTTAGATTGTCCAGGATATAATCATCTCAGACAGCGTTATAACATTTCCAATGAAATGGCGTAATTTTTAGGGGATGACCCAGGTATGTTGGGGGAGAGTTGTTATATGTATTCTACGTTTTTAACTTACAGTATGCACATTTTTAACTTATGCTTAAGACTTTGTACATTTTTAGTTGTTTTTTTCATTGTTATACAGGCCATTTACGCCAGTAAGGGTTTTCTGGAGCCTTTTACATCTTCAGCTATATTTTTTAGAAAAACAACAACAACTAAGTAACAGCTACAGATCGACATGACAAAGATAAGGGGTTTACACGTATGGGGACGGGCGTAAGGCATAGTGCTGTTACCACCCATACAATTCACTTTATCTTATCTTACTAAATTATGTGCTGGATGTACAGCTAAAGATGTTTTGGAGAAGTAATTCATCACATGGTACATCCGATTAATCTGGAGTGGAGGCAAAAAATTCATTGCTGTTCACAACCACCGCGAGTGAACTTGCATTGAACTTGACCGTTAATTTCAGATGTCAAGCGTGCACCGTTTAGTCTGCGTTACGTTATTAAAGTGTTTGAGAAGCATACGGGAACTTTTGATATTCTATTTCTTCGATTAGTTTTCTGATTGGATAAAATATTTCTGGTTAAACATCACTACTTGTAATCTCCAAAACTGTAGGCATTTACAGCAGTAATTTCTCCATTCCACTTGTCAGAAATATCAAGAGACATCGTGAGTAGTTACTGCTGAAGAGAGTACATTAGTGTGGCACTTTTTGTCAATAATGTAAATTCATTTGTTCCGGGAGCTTGCGTCCTGTTCCTTGTTTCTGTGAAGGAAAAAAAATGCTACACATTAACGTTTATTCACTTCGTCTTTTAATCGAAATATACTTGGTTTATAGGCAATAGTCTTTAACAAAACCTTTAAAAACAAAAAACAAAAAAACAAAAAAAAACAAAAAACGCTAGTTGCAATATATACAGAACGCAATAAACCACGATTGAAAACAGGTGATACTTGTTTTGTTACAAGGCAGAAGTATAGTATACCGTAGATCGTTTTCGAAGAATACTGTCTTGCTCATCATCATAATAAACAAACCTCTGTAGTATGTTGGTTAGCGTGCTCGACTCTCACGCTTGGGCTCGCGAGTTCAGACCCTGGCGGGTACAGAAAAGAAAGAACATTTTGTACGTGAGTTCAAACCCTGGCGAACACATTTTCTTTTTTAAATTTCTATTAAATTTATTATTTTTTTTAAACATATGTTAATCATGTAGAATGAAATATACTAAAGTAGAATAAAAGTATTTACAGTAATAAGAGAAATACTGCACTTTACTCCTGAGAGAGAGACTTGATTACCTCATGGGGCCCACAACGTTGTTTCTTAGTTAAAACGGATTGGTACTTATAAAATTTATTTCTGGATAGATCCTATTAATTCTTGATTACTTTCTAATGGTATCATTACAGAAAAGAATTTACGCAGGATTTTAGTTTATATTCTAGTATTCAGTTTCCTACACTAGGTTTAATGCTAACAGTAGTAAGCAGTGCTGTAACTGGATTAATCGTGTTAAGTTTCGAACCGGGTCTGCTCTTCGGTCCCGGTAACCGGATTTCGTCCCTGTGACCCGGTGTGGAAATCAGAGTTTTAAATTATTTTCTGGTGTTTGAACAGCTATTTTTTCTGGGGTGGCTGGGACCGGAGGTATTATCTCAGATACTGCTGTAAAAGAAGTTTTTTTCCCCTGTGAAGTTTTTTTCTATTTCATTTTCTTTTCAAACTGTTTTTTCTCACACAGCAAGTATTTAATGCTTTATGCTGCAGATAAACAATGTAATCAATAGGATTGAAGTTAAACTTGCACACATTCATCCCAATTTACTATAGCTTTATTTTCCTGGAGCCTTACGAGGCAAATGATGGGATAATTTATGCATTCACTCATTCACTGGCACATTGCTATACTTTCTATATCTTCACGCTGACATACATGGGAATTAACTAACGTTATATGGGTTGAAGTTATTTGGTATAGTTTGTTTACAATCTTAATAAACCTTCAGGAAACTGAAGAAATTTTGAATTACAGGAAGAATTTAAGTTTAAGAACAGATAATACAACTTCGAGGGCATCTTTACTGTAAATTGAAAAATCTATGAATTCTTACCAAAATATGCTCTCATCACGTATGTGCAATACGTTAATTTCTATTACGGTATCATGCAATATATATTTTTTTTATGATACTACCGTCCGCAAAAAGCAATTAAGTTTAGCTCAAAATCCGGGGAAATAACCTGCTTCTATTGAAGAGCAGAGATATATGTTTGCGTTTACTAGTGCATTGTGCTTCACTATAAAACTCGGTTGGTTTGCTCCTTCATGCCCCGGGCTCCAAGCCTCGCCCCATACTTTGAAGAAATTTGCAGATAGAGACAGTGTAGCAAAAAAAAAAAAAAAAAATACTTGATGTTATATTCATATTTAAAAAGAGTTGTATAAATGCACAATGAATACTCTTGTAAACAAGCAGCTACATACAGGTTTCTTTTAATGAGTCTGTTCCAGTAGGGCTCTGAGAAGTACTATTTCAAAGCATATCATAACGTAATCACATGCCGCGGCTTACCCCGCGCTTTTTTGAAACTATAGTAATAGCTACCGGCACGTAACAGTATGGGGGCCATTTGAAAAATTGAATTTTTAAATTAGGATAACAACGCTGACAACTGGGTGCTTGGGGACGGAGCAACCAGGGTATGTTTCGATTGTGTCGAATATGTATACTCAAAGCTTGGTGCGGATACGTCAAAGGGAATGGAAGAAGTAAATATTTAATTTTAAAAACTGATTGCCAACACTGTCAACTGTGAGACCTGAAGTACCTCTATTTCGCGTCCCAGTACTTAAATACGTTTAATCCTCAACGATATGGAAGGAATTAAAAAAAAAAAATCCTGAAGTTGGTTGGCAACATTGACAACTGCTACGCTTGAAGTGCCCACATGAACTGTCCCAGTACCTAATGCACATGTTAAATTCTGTGTAAAGCAGTGCGGATACCTCCAGTGGTAACACATATGGAATTCAGGTTTTTTAATCGCTTGGCAACCCTGACAAACTGCGGCGCGTGGAGTATCTTTATAACTTGTCCCAGTACCTAATGAACATGTGTGTCAAGTTTAGTGCAAATCAATGCAAATGTGTAGTGCTCAGTTGATTTTTAAAACAGGTTGGCAATACTAACAGCTGATGTGCTTGAGGTCGGGGACACCCAAAACTTTCTTCTATTGTGTTGAATGATGTTTAAGCTAACTGTAAGTTTGGGGCAGATAGGGTATGGAAGATTTTCTTTTAAATGATCTGTTTAAAAGTCTGTAACACTGAGAGCTGTGCTACCCGATATATCACACGTATACCAAAAATATTTGTAATCTAGGTTTTTATTTATGTTGTATTTTTTCTTAATTACCTATGAGTAATTCTTGCTTAAAGACACGTTAGCAGTATTACAGATTGCTGTTTTAAAAAGAAAGAAATTTATAAAGATGATGATCATGTTTATTTTTTGTTTTGTTCTTTTAACGAACTTTTTTTTCTCTGCTATTTACAACACTATCCCCAAAACACGAAAAATACGTCTTCGAAATTTCCAGATCATTAAGTTGCCGGACTGGGCTTATTCAGATCAAGTATTTGGACCAAGTCATCATTGGTGACCCGGTTTCAGCTCTGATTATAGAAGTATTATGCTCAGTGGTTTATTTGATAGGAACGTAATGAGTTTAAGCCTCCTCGAAACTAAGTTTTTTTTTTTATCTTATATAGGGAAAAGATTAAGACTTCAAAACCGCGGGGTCAAAGTGTGTATTTGGAAAAGCATTACAATCGAGACATCGAAAAGAACTATGGAGACAAGATTCCGTGGTTCACGTAAATCAATTTGGTTAAAAAGCTTTATTGAAGACCAACACACGTGCATTTTGTGATCAACAAAAGATATACTTCTGGAGAAAACTGCAAATCACTTCCTACAAATAGAAAGAATTATGCTGGTTGTGCTTGAGTTTGGGGCACGAGGCGGCACACCGATCCCTTACCTCCTTCATTTTGGATTTGGTGTAGCCCTATCTTTTTATTAATGTGAGCTCATTGCCTATACTTACCATAGGCAATCGCCGCCATTAGGGTACCCTTACCTTTCGTAGCCCACTTCTGCAACTATTTTCTTACCTATTTTGACCCACTTTGAACACTATGCTGACTTGTAATTACCTTAACTTTGGACTAATAAACTTGGTCTTAAGTTCGATTCACATACTACAATTCTGAGACTTAGTTCCTGATTAGGGTACAAAATAATACTATTCATAAAACATAGGTATATAGATTATTAACATTATAAATATATTTTTGGTCCTTTGTAAAAATACGAATAGAATTACTATATGCAAAACTATGAAAATGAAATCTTCAGAAAATATAGTTATACCTTCTTCTTTATAAGATGTTTGAAGAATAAACATAAGCAGGGATTTAAAAAAGAGATCAAATTGATTTTTGCATAGGCTTGCTTATCGTAGTGATCTTCTACTAGCATACAACTAAAGCATCTGTCGCGGGTGTGGATGCTACGGTTTCTATCTTTCGAACACATTTACCGCGGAGCGGAGTATGTATAAAGAAAAAAGAAGGTAAAACAAGAAGTGAGGAATGCACGAGAGTAGTTTTCTGGAAAGAGGGCAGAAATTAGATAAGATAAAGATAAAATGAATTGTTTGGACAGTAACATTACAGCCAGAAATTAGAATATGCATTACTGCATATTCTGTAAAAATTCCTGCATCGGTTCTAACTACTTTTAATTATCTGGTAAACCACACATGCAAGAAGGGTGGAGAACCCCAGGTAAAAGTCTGTATCATAGCGCATCCAGTAAGCATAGCACACACACACATTAACACGACGCTCATGTATGTAGATCTACGAGGTCATCTGTGAATTTTCCTGGAAAGCAACTTTAAGGGCTATGTGATTAATGCTCCGTAGCTGCTTGTAGTGCACTAGTATTTTAGTGATGAGAAAGACAGTACGGAAAGTTCAGAGCAAGACGGAAACGATCTGCGGTCTAAGAGGACTCCTGTCTTGTAACAAATCAAATATTTCCTGCTTCTAATCGTGATTTATTGAGTTCTGGATATATTGCAATAACAAGGGAGTAAGTAAACCTAGGTAAACTTTATTTTTATATGGGCCAGTCGACTTCGGCCCGTGACGATTCGCCTTTAGCTGTTAAAATCCACACCCATAACCCTGCCTGGACTCGAACCCGGGACCTTCGAGTCGATGGCCTACCGCTCGGCCATCCGGCCGGCAACAAGGGAGTAAGTGTTGAATGATTTTGTTGAAGACTATTGCCTATAAACCACAGTTTGTTTTGATTAAAAGGCGACGTAAATTAACGATAGATAATGTGCAGAATTTTTTGTCATAGCAACAAGGGGCAGAATGCTAGCCCGCGGAACACATGCAATTTATGTTCTCGACAAATGGTACGTGTCAGTTGCGGGTAACATAAATATGCAACTTAATATTTACAGGTAGATATATGGTTTACATTATCATAAGAGAAGAAATAGTTTGAAAAACACATTTTCAGTAGTAACTTTCATTCTGAAAAATATTGACCAAATTTGTGATATTCCTTGCAACTTTGCACTGCAGAGAGGGTACCTGGCCCATGAGAAAAATTTAAAGGTCATGTTATGCTCCCAGATGTGACCTCCCTCCTCCTCAAGCTGGATTTTGATGTTCTATTTATAGGTGAATGTTTGGTATGTTGGTAAGAGAAAGTGGTTTTCCTTGACTTCTGTGTCAAGTCCTACTTCTTAGGTCCTGTGTTCAGTATGTTGAGAACGCAATTTCTTTTGTCGATTCGTTGTGTCTTGTATTGAAATTCATGAAATGTTTTGTCTTTAAGAAATATCTGCAGAAGGAACTGAAGATACATGCATCAGCTCGTATCTCTCTGTTTTCTCAAGTATTTCAAGAATTTAATATCTAAGATTGTTCACTTGGAATACCGTGCAGTCTTTCTTTGTTCTCTTGACTGCTATTTTTTGTCTTCACCCTCTTGTGCGAAAAACATTTACTTTGATGAAATAAGGTGACCATTGAATTGTTCGATGAAAGCTGTTCCTATATAGTATTGGAACTTCGTTATCTCTTAATTTGTGGGTCTTCTGAGGGCGTGATAGATGAAAACAGTACTCGCTTGTCTAAACATTGCACTAGTATGTACACTTTTAAATTTTTCATGCACTTACCAAAGCTAGTTTTCGTGCCTGGAAGATTAGTTCACTTGCAAAGTTCAACATTTCCTTACTATTTAAAGAGAGCTGTGTCTGGACAAATGGATAAGAAACATACTACATTTTTACTATTTATTGGATAAAAGGATATGATGATATTTTAGCGAACGATCTTTTCTACTTGAAATGTTTCGAGTGAATGAGCTTTGACATGAAAACATTTAAACATAGCAACACAGGCCTTTTTATCTGCACATACCTTGCACATTTGTAGTAAGTCCTTGGTATAAAAGCTTTTTATTCTTTTGGCACCGAATAAATGTCGGTATTCTTAGTTAAGAAAAGTCTGTCTTTTCCATCTTCTGTTCCCATGCAAAGGCACTTTTTGTTGTCACTTAAGAATCTATTCTCTTCTTTTCCTTACTTTTCGATGTATAGAACAACTACTAAAGTTGGAGTTCGTAGCTAATAACATTGGCCACTAAATACTGTCAAGTTCTATTGAGTATAAAGTCACTGGTTTTAACAAAGTTATTAACGTACACTTTTGTAAACGAAACGAATGTATGAACTTGTTACTTTAACGAAATCTGAGTTGTAACTGGTATTTTGAGTCAATGTTCATACTTTTTTTTTTTATCTTCGATTTTGGGATGTCGCGTCGTTTCACCTGACACTCTTATTGTGGTTTTGGTAAACGGTAATTAAGAAAGGTATTTGCGTCATAAGGGAAGGATTAAGAATGGGACTTAGCTTTGGTTCATTCTCTGTTAGTTGTCACGATTCCGAATTTTGAGCATAGTTTTCAACACGTGTTTTGATCATAAACTTTCATAGGAACACGTCTCTGACAGACTTCTCCTGGGATTACACATAATTATTAGTGATTTCTCGTCAGTTTTAGAAAACTTGCAGTCACGCTTCGGAAATACATTCTTTGAAATTACGTGCCTAATTGTTTGTTAATAATTTTTGTTATTTAACTTTTGGTGTACTTATGCCATGAATTTCTCACGTGGGGAGAGAGAAATAAGTATGATTTTTTTCGTTTAAGGCTGTAGATCACCCCCGCCATCTTGGTACGCACTTTCCATTGATTTCCATGGGAATTGTTTTACTCGTTTTATACTTTTCAGGAGTATAGTTTTAACTTCCGTTTTCGCACAGTTTATCGTCATGCTCTCTTTTACTCATGCTACTTTATAGAAATACAATATTTTACACAGGAACAGAATAATTTCCCGTTAACATATTGTGATTTATATGGCAAACTATTAATAATACATTAAAATTATATATTTCTAGAAAATTCACAAACCAAAACTATACAAGAGTCAAAATAACCACCAAGACAAATTTTGTGAAAGCAGAACTTAAACATTCTACATCCGAGAGGCATAAAATGAGTAAAACAATTCCCGTGTAAATCAATAGAAGGTGCGTACCAAGATGGCGGGGGTGATTTACATCGTTAATGAGTGATCGTGACCAACAAGTGAGAGAGATCCTGTTGTTCATTTCTGCTTTGGGAATAACTGTTAGAATAGTTTTGTTACTTTCACTTATGATGTCGCTAGAGAAGTTTCCTACTCCTTGTGCACGTGTTACTTTGATTTTTTTAGATTACCGTTATGTTCCATGAATCACTTAAGAAAATTTATTGTCTGAAATTAGTTTCGTTGTCCTGTTATTAAATAAAATTACTTTAACATTGTTTTTATTTCATTGTGCAAAATGGGCTAAAATTTACCGTTATTTACAAATTATCTGATTTGATATTTGTTACTCATAGTACTCAAAACTAGTTTTACGCTGAAATAAAGAAGTGTATAAATTGAGAGGTGTGATGGGCATACTAACAATGATGCTAGGATAAGTGATAGTATACCTGAGAGTTGTTCCCCTATATTCCTATTTTGTTTTAACTACGTTCATTGTTTCTATGTAACTAAATACACTTAAATCCTAACAGGAAAGAACTATGGCAGACGAATGAACTTTAGACAGGAGATTACATTCTGCATTATGTATTACAATGATGCGTATCACAACCCAGAATCACAGGATGCAGACCCATCGCCACGGTTTATGGCTAATAAAGCGCTCGAATAGATAATTTTGGAACACTTCGTAAACGTTAGTGTTACTCTGAGAGATTGTGGTAACGTGTGTTACGAATAAACAGAATCTCTCGAAGACGACAGGATGTCCATATTTGCAATTAACACAATTTGAGCAATATTAACTCATGTGGTTTGTCTTTGTGACATCGGGTTAATAATGTCCCGAGGCATCTATACTGTGTCAGTGATGAAGGATACAAGCCTCTGCGCTTCACAGACGAAACCGTTTCTGCCTCGTTGCCTGTGTAGAACATATGCAAATGAGATTAGGGCGTGATGAACGTTCGTTCGCAAGCTGCGTCTGTCGTCCACATATTAAATCTATCTCATTCATTATGGTATTTGAAGTAATTTCGTATAGTAATGGGATAATTCTCGTTGTTATTCGAGACATAATGGCGGCGAACGATTACATTCTAATAATAGTAGAACCCGTTGTGCTGTCATTCACGATCAGTATTGAGCAGATTCTTTTTCAGTACGATAACACTGTTCTTACTACCAAAGTCACGAACCTCAGAACGAAGACGGAGAAGAGTGGGCATTTACGGCTTTCATTCATCATAGCTCCACCACATCCTAATAAGTCGACTTCGCAGAATGAGACAGAACGAAGAGAAAATCACTGATATTAGTAAGAAGGCGCATACAGCTAATGAATCAACCAGTGACAAAGAAGAGAAAATCGAAGTAGAGGAACAGACAAGTATCGTACCAACTATCACACGATATCTTGTAATTAAAGTTAAAAACGAAACAGATAATCCAAGTGGTTTGAAGAAAATATCCCCTTTCATAATTCAAAGACCACTTAGTTATGTTGCAGGCGAGCTGCACAATGTTAAAAAGCTTCGGAATGGCACCTTATTAGTGGAGACATCTACTGACAAACAGACAAATAATCTCCTGAAGATATCAATTGGAAATCTTGAAGTTGTAGTTGAGCCACATCGCCAACTGAATGTTACCCAGGGAGTAATATCTTGTTGGGACCTTCAAGATGTTCCTGAAGAGGAGATTAAAAGATAACTCGCCAGTCAAGGCCTAGTCAATGTTAAACGCATCAGTAGCAGAAAGACTGGCCAACTCCAACCCACAAGATAATTAATTTTGACATTTGCCATGCATCAGCTTCCTAAGGACGTGAAGGCAGTTTTCTATCGCTTGCCTGTCCGTCCTTATATACCAAGTCCGATCCGCTGTTTTAAATGTCAACATTATGGACACACCAGCACGTCATGTAACGTGACCTCTGCTGTATGTGCAATTTGCGGAACCAGTAGTCATGGTGAGGTTTCTTGTAAGTCACTGAAACCTCAGTGTGTAAATTGCAAGGGTGAGCACACTGCCTGGTCGCTTGTCCTATTTTTTTCAGGAGGAAAAACGAATTCGAGAGTTGATGATATTAGAGAAGATATCTGCTGGTGGTGCTAAACGTCGATTAAGAGAGTCTCAGCTCACTCTTCCCTCTGGTGCGTTTTCTCATGTTGTAGCCAGACTAGCAGTTAAAACTGTCTCGGTTGGTTCCCAGACAGTTAATGTATCAACGCAAACAGAGTCTCATGTGCAAGACGACCCTCCGAAGTCGCCCAAAGGATCGGAGACTCCTCGCAATATGCTGACGCAGAGTCAGGGACAGAAAACACCTGTTCAGAGCTCTAGACCTCCACGGGTTAAGACTACTTTTAGTCCTTATAAAGTCCCGAAATTAGTTCGAAATTCGCCTCTCGCTACAAGCATTAAGACTCTGACGAACGTTTTGTCTGTTCAATTAGCTCAGGAGTAGTCTGCACATACTATCGAACCCAGTTCATCTTTGACTACCGACATGATTGAGGACCACCTGATGGATATGGATTTTAATCTCGTATGAAGGAAAGGGAAACCAAGATATAAACCTAAACTCAAAAGGTAATCTTTTTACTTCTTTTGCAGAATTTTGTGATTTTCGTTTGTTTTATTTGCTTATGCCCCTTAGCTGTTACGTTTTATAGTGTATTTTTGTTTTATCTTGTCAAGGCTCATTTACAGCCTTCCTCGTTTTACTTTTTGATAAGAAAGACTCTATACACCTTTCGTATGTATTATTCGCTCTACTGGCCATTTACACCAGTGGGCTGTTTGTGAAGACCTTTTACTACTTCATCTTTTATATTCTTTTATTGTTTTAATTCATAAACAGCTAAGTTTTGACATGACCAAGATAAGGGGCTTCCCCGTATCGGGACGGGCGTAAGCCATAGTGCTGTTACCGCCCATAAAATTCATTTTATCTTATCTTTACCAGAATAGCAGTTAAAACTGTCTCGGTTGGTACCCAGACAGTTAATGTCTCAACACAAACAGAGTCTGATGTGGATGTAGAGCCTCCGAAGCCTCCGAAAGGATTAGACTCTTCTCGCAATATGCCGACACAGATTCAGGGACAAAAACCACCTGTGCAGAGTTCTAGAACTCCACGGTTAAGACTACTTTTAGTCCCTATAAAGTCTCCAAATTAGCTCGAACTTCACCTCTCGCTACAAGCATTAAGACTCTCACGAACGTTTTGGCTGCTCAATTAGCTCAGGAATAGTCTACACATACTATCGATGGACCAAGTTCATCTTTGACTTCAGACCTGATTGAAGACAACGTGATGGCTATGGATTTTAATCTCGTGGGAAGGAATGGGAAACCGAGATATAAACCTAAACTTAAAAGTAGGATCTTTACTAATTTTGCAGAAATTTTATGCTTTGCGTTTGTATTATATCATTCTGCCCCTTAGCTGTTAAGTTTTATAGTGTATTTTTGTTTTATCTTGTCAAGGCCCATTTACAACAGCCTTTCTCGTTCTAATTTGTTGTACGAAAGACTTTATACACCTTTCGTATGTATTAATCGTTATACTGGCCATTTACACCAGTAGGCAGTTTGTGAAGGCGGTTTACATCTTCATGTTTTATATGGTTTTATTATTTTAATTATAAACAGCTAAGATTTACATAGCCATAGGTCTTTTACCGCCCATAAATTCATTTTATCTATTTAGCATGAAAAATACATCGCCGAAATTTCCATTTGACATTGGATCGAGAAGGATTTTTTAAAACTATATCAGGTTGTCGCCTAGTTCACTATTTTCTCAAGCATAAATATTTTGTACGAGTTTCTTTTTATTATCTCTAGCAGTACTCATAAGCAGAACGTAGATGAGTTCTCCGAGAGGGAGAGAGAGAGAGAGAAAGAAAGAGGGAGAGAGTAAGAACAGGAGACGATCCTGACAGGTCTTTCCAGTTTTTTTCCTGTCACACCAGGCAAATGCCGAGATAGCACCTTCAACGTAGGCCTTGGCTGACACCTTCCCTTATCCTTTCCCCTCCCCTATCCCGGCCTGAGCTTTAGATGGCCTAAAGGCCATAAATAAAAATCAAAGAAAAAAATAATTTCTTCTGCCCACTATAATTTCTTCATGTAAATTCAACAAAAATGTTATTAATTAGTAATCTGCAGCAACGTTCCAACGGTGAAAACATCCGAACATTATTTATTATGTAAGCCATTCCTTGTGTATGATGATCAATCTATGAATAGTTCCCACTTCCAGTTTCAATATTTATTTATAAAACTATATCGATATTATATGCATACTATCAAATGTGTTTCATATTCATTGTAATTCCATTTGAAATATAGCAAGAAGTTAAGAACTGTAATATTGGAAAGGCGTGGTCGTATTTCTTACGAAAATGAAATTGAAACAATTCGTTAAGTTAATGAAAGGGGGTACTGTGTATTTGAAGCAGGATGAAATTAGGGTGAATGCTTCCTGATCATTGGGGTGATGGGCACCCCTGCCCGGATTGCATATCCGGAATCCGGATGCCACATCCAGATTCCCGGAGCCATATTTCAAATCCGGATTCTCAATCATAATTCAAAATTCGGATTTTAAATCCTAATTCCAAATCGGATCTTAAATCCGGATTCTAAATGTTCCAAAAATCCGGATTCTGGAAATACTGATTCTTTGTCCATCCCTATTCTTGACACGACTAGCATTCGACAATTTTCCTCCACGCAGACTATTTAACCAAGTGCGATAGAACATTGTCCTGCTTTTAACAAGGAATAAAACGTTCGCAGAGATCCGAAATTCGGGATCTTGTTTTTAATTTAATTTGTAAGGCCTTTAGACAACTTTGGCCCAAGCCGGATAGATGATGATGGGCTGATTTGGTGGAATGAAGAAATGGATAGGAAATGGGAGTACATGGAGGGAACATGTTGTTTGTCCACTACAAAGCCCACATGGCATGAGCGGGGATTGAACCGACGATCCCTAACACCAAAAATGAGCACCATAACTATTGCGGCTCCCGGGATCTCGTTATGTAAGTGTGTATGAAATGTGGTGCAATTACATATCACGCTGACGAAGTCCAGACAATACTTATTATTTAATCACAGGGAGGAATTACTGCCTATTGGGTAATATATCCCTGAGTATTTTTCAGCAATTTATAATTTATTCCAACTAATTACCTTGAAACATTTCTGGGATAGGTTATCTCATTTTACTGTTAAATTTAATACAGGATATGTATTTTTATATTATATGACTCGCTTTGCTTCGGTGGGGGCCTCTGGCCCCAGACCCCCGTGGAAGCTGCGCTCCCAACATGGGGGGTTTTGGGGCTTTGCCCCTTTTATCGTAATCAGGCACTCTGACGGACTGCGCCTCCATAATACAAATATACCACACACACTGGGGGGCTTCGCCCCCCATTTGGGGGTTTTACACCATTTTCTTGTGACCTACTCGTCATGGTACACGTTTGTATCAAATTTCATTTGTCTAGCGTTAGTGGGTTAGAAAATGGGTTTTTGGGCGGTCATTTTGTATTAAAGATGGCGACTTTTTCAACGTTTTATCATATTGTCGTGACTTACTCGTGAAGGTACATCTTCAAATAAAATTTCATTTATCTAGCTCAAACGGTGTACAAAATGGATTTTCGTTCGGCCATTTTGGTTCCAATATTGCAACTTTCTCAAAATTTTGTAATAGTTTCCTAAACTACTCAACAAAATGCACCTTTATGCCAAATTTCGTATCTCTAGCCGAAACGGTGTGAAAAATGGATTATTAGGGTCCACCATTTTGGATCCAAGATGGCGCTTTTGTATACATTGTGTAATATTTTCGAAACCTAATAGTGATGATGTACTTTCGTACGAAATTTCATTTCAATAGCCCCAGTAGTTTAAGCTCTCTATTCTATACAACAATGGGTTTGGCGACCCTTTTGGGTCCAATATGGCGACTTTTAGAAAATTTGGAAATATTTTTTTACCTACTAGCAATAATGTACACACATACCTAATTCCAATTCAATAGCCCTAGCCGTTTAGCCTCCCTATTCTATACAACAATGAGTTTGGCGGCCATTTTGGATCCAAGATGGCGACTTTTCCAAAATGTCGGATTTTTCCCTTTACCTAATCATGGTCCTACACCTTCATACCAAATTTGGTGTTTGTAGCTCCAGTAGTTTGGCCTGTGAATCTATATGGATGAGTGAATCAGAGAGTGTCCATGGGCTATAATAGTATATGGATATATACATTTGAGAAAAGCAAAGCTGTCGACTTTTTCGGGTGAATGTTCTCGAAACTTACGGCACACACAAAACAATTGTTGATAGTAACTTAATCTCTAATACCAATATTGGTCCCTTTCGATCATGAAAATTTTGACATTTGAAAAATGACAGAGATAAAGCCTTAAAAACGCGATTTTGTCGGTCGAGCGTATGATCGTTAGCACACGTGTACCGAAAGCTCCCTCGCTCAACTGGAAAAGTTGTCACATGATACGGTTTTTAACATTAGTGATTGGCTGAAAAGATTCAGTTAGGAAAAAAAGAATAACGATATTAGTGGACATGTATACATATTCCAGCTGCATATTGTTACCGCCCATAAAATTAATTTTATCTTATCTTATCCAGCTGCATATGTCCAATGCGCTGAATAACGTTGTGACGTCACCAATGTAATATATTGAAAAGTATTATTGAATATCTCGCGCTGTAAATGAGCTATCGATAATAAATAAACAATGATTTTATAAGGTAAAGCAGATGCAACTTTTAATACAAAGCAAACTATTGATAACGTATCACGTGATATAGATTGTGGATGCCACGGCCACTTTGGCCAAATTAGCCAATTTCGATTTCCGCATTGAAATCCACAAGGAAACGATAATGTAGTCAGCTTGACAAGCGAGGCTTGAAATTCAAATCGAACAATGCACAGCGTGTCACGTGATATAGTTTCGGCCGTCATATTAGCAGATAATTACATTTCTGACCCTGATTTATGAACTTAATGCATAATGTATCTAATTCCTATATAATTCTATGTTAAAAATTAACGAATTTTAGAAAATGTTTTCTTATTTAGAGATGATATACACATAAAAGGACTTCAGATTCGTGTTTGCTATATCGAGTTTGAGAAAAAGCAGGTTGCAAATGGACGATTAAACGAACCGGAAGCTTTCCACGACGCCATTTTGAATTTTTGGAGAGAAATAAAAATATCTGCTAGAAACATGGAACAAACGGCATATCGTTTATAATGACACTCCGAGAAAGATAGCTATCTTGGATTTTCCAAAATACTGAGTTGCGGCGGCCATTTTGTGAAATATTTACATTTTAATATCTCGCGTTATAATGGTCATATCAAGATGGATTAAACGTCCTCTTACTATGGAATGCATCCTAAAGTAGAAAATTCCAATCAGAATAGCAAACATCTATGGCTTCAGACACAGATGTTCAAGCCCTATCTTGATATATATGTATCACGACATCTGATGGTGGTATCAATATGGAATAAACAGTGTAATGTTGAGGTAATCATAATGCGCATGCATGAGGAAAGTAGACACCAGTAGTGCAACCCACAAAAAATGCAACCCAAAGTTCTGATTTTACTTTAAAAATAACGTTTTTGCTAGATTCGGTAACGCCACTGAAAACAGAATTTTCTACAAAAACCAAATTTAGGCTTATTTTTGCGCTACGACGCATAATTTCCGAGATATTGGCGTTTAAAGTTTTTCGGCATTTTTACTATCAAAATCATACAAAAACATAAACCAAAGATATTTCACCAATTGCTATGTTTTCGTAATCTAATAGTAATGATGTACGAAATTTGTTTTTCTAGCTCCAGTGGTTTAGGCTCTGTGCAATGTTTTTGGGCGACCATCTTGATTCCAATATGGCGACATTTTGAAAATATTGTAATGTTTTTCTAAACTACTTGTGATCGTGTACCTTCATACGAAATTTTGTGTTTATAGCTCAAACGGTGTATAAAATATATTTTTAGAGTCCACCATTTTGGATTTAAGATGGCGTCTTTGAATGTATAACGTAACATTTTCGTAATGTAAGAGTGATGTTGGACTTTGGTACCAAATTTCTTTTCTCTAGTACCAGTAGTTAAGCTCTTTTATTATATACAACAATGGGTTAGGCGGCCATTTTGAATCCAAGATGGCGACTTTTACAAAATTTGAAAAAAAAATCGTACCCTACTAGCAACAATGTACCTTCATACCAAATTACAATTCAATAGCCTCAACCGTTTAGCCTCCCTATTCTATACAACAATGGGTTTTGCGGCCATTTTGGATCCAAGATGGCGACTTTTCCAAAATGTAGGATTTTTTCCTTTACCTACTCATGGTCCTACATCTTCGCACCAAATTTGGTGTTTCTAGCTCCAGTAGTTTGGCCTGTGAATTATGATGATGAGTCAGTCAGTCAGTGAGTGAGTCAGTGACCATGCGGCTATATATTATATGGATTTACCTTTGATAGGATTGCAAGAATTGTGAACATGATGTTTATGTTCTGTTTAAACTTGTATTGTTCCGAAATTTATGAGGGTGACTAAATTCATTCTTCATTGCATCGTTGCTCAGAATTTTTATGATACACTTCAGACTTCAAGCATTTTTGTAGTGTGTTTTATGTGAGTTACAAATGTATTCTCATGTCTGTTCGCTTCTCGTTATTTTTTAAATCTCTTGTAGCACATATATATTCATTCTCCAAAGGCTGTGATGTATAATATACACGTACTTTAATTGTAAATGGTGAGGTAGTACAATACAGCCGTTTGTCTTGGTTGAGGTTAGGATGTTAGATTTCTTTCAATTCTTTTGACATTTGATCATATTTCTTTTTTCCCACTGGATTTACATTATTTGCCGTTTTTCTCCTAGACCGCATGAGGAATTTGGTCTAGGGTTTCGAATATTGCAGTTTCTGTTGGATTAAAAATGAATCTTTAATAAGCGTTTTCCAGACAACAAACGTCGAAGTCTACATAAGAGTAATAACTAACACAAACTTTTTTTCTAGTATTTTTTTCTTTTTTCTAAATTTAGGATTTTGCAGGATCACCATTCGTAGAGATCTGTTTCTGCACTATATGTATGTATGTATTATAATGTTTATGCCTTTATGAGGTTTTTTTCTTCGAGGTTTGTGTGTTTGGTTTGTATTACGGTCTTTTGTTTTACATGTATATTTGATTTTGGAAGGAGTGTAAGAATATTTAAATAAGAGTTTGAAAGTTTGATTGACGGATATTGCAAGATTTATTAGTCCGCCTGTGAAATTATACAATAACCTGAATAAACAAGAAATATTAATCTTAATAATAAAGTTATAAGTCTATGTCTTCGCTAGGAAAGCAATACTATCCCAATACAATAATATCTCCCATCAACTTACTTTGGTAATGAAGCAAAACGATCGCTCATCATAGTGATGACCAATCGGAATTCAAGAAAGAATCAAATAGCATAAAGGTGCCAGGTTAGTTACTCATATCTCGGCATAGTGGACGATAGTGTATGTAATGTGGTTACATTGATTTTAGTCGTATTGTTGCGCAGATGCGAATTTAAATGTTTTAATACTGTTCTTAACTGACCGAAAGGTACTGACTAATACAATGAACTTGCTGACTGTTAGAATTTTAGTTTTAGCTAATAGATTCTCAAATGCGGCTTCGCAGAATTAATACATCTGAACAGTTTAGTAGTGAGTATGCAAGTCCCCCTTGATTCACAGAGAGTAAAAGCTTATACATGATTATAGTTAACTAGTTTTCACTTTCGAAAACGAAGGTGTTTGTTTACATGGAAAGAAAGTTTCAAGTTTAATATTAGCAAAGCAGGAAGACTATATTACTGCCTTTTACTGTCTTTTTGACGTCATGTCCTTTTACCACAACCAGTTCGCCTATGCCACCGCAAGCATACAATAAGACGTAAATAGCACTCACCCGACGAAAACAGTGCAACTCTTATTTTCTTGTAAGTGTCACAATTATGCTTCTATAGTTCTTGAAGTCATATTAATAAAGCATTAAAACACATGATCGAAGAGAATAATGCGAATACATTATAGTATGTATGTTCCAAATCGAGTGTATAGTATAAATAGACGACTCATACACCCAGAAATCGTAATATTTCATCCCTCGAGAGCACAAAAAGGGATGGCTCTTTTGCAGCGGATTTGTGAGAGAAAATGAGAAATTTCCGCCTGAAAATAGATCTTCTCTGGTAGTTCTTTCTGATGGGAAGGTATCTTTCTTAGATGGATTTACAACTCTTCAGATAAAATGTTCATCTTCTGGACAAGAAAACGACACAATAAAATGTTGAAAATGTAAAAAGAAGCAAAAGGGGTATTTATTCGTAAGTAGTAACAAATAAAAACAATATTCTTATGAATGAAAAAGAGTAAAACAAGTAACTTGACTTCAGTGATATTTGAACTCGCTACTTTCAGGCTGTCTAGCTAACCCCTTATCTCCTAAGCTAGAGAGAATGACCTCGAAAGGGTCCCTTTCGTCTCGTCAGGTACATGAGAACAATGTTTATAGATTTCTTGTGATATATATATATATATATATATATATATATATATAT
>JAGDQP010032219.1:0-21449 GCA_022664845.1 Lepisma saccharinum
AAAACGAAAAGCTTATCTGGGCAACATTTGACAATTAGAAGGGATGGAATTAAATTTATATTAGTCGCTGTAGCCTACCCAAGCTTTCAACTACAGCTATTGGACAAAGGTTGGCAAACTAACTAAGGTGAGGAATACCCGAGCACAGAACATTTGAAAAGACTGATTGTATCGGACCCGCGTTAGTCCGATCGATAGATTAGTGGTGAATCGAACACGAGATTTTCCTGTAACTAACCATGATTTTGTTTAATAACAATTTATTACAAACCTGAACATTTAATAGCAGTTAGATTAAAAAAACAAAACAATATAATTCAATGAGTATCTACAATAATATTCAATTCAATTCAAAATCCCCTCCTGAATTTTAACTTCCGCGAAATACAAAAACTTAAAGATTCTCAAGAAACAATCGTCTTAAAAAGTTCGCAAGAAATGTCGGAGTTCCAGAACTTCAGAAAAGTAGGTAAGATCTTTCAGAATTTCAAAATATTATCAATAATATTCAAGGAACTCAAAATTTAGAGTAATCTTCCGCTTTTGTATTCAAGAAATAAATTCAGAACCGATGGGAGTTTGCAGCAGACAAATGTGTCCAATTTTAAAAAAAATCAATACAAGAGAAACCCGAAGCCGGATAAATCCAAAGTCGTAATTGTATTATTGAACGACGTAAATTTTTAAATCAAGAAAATTAATTTAGTATCAAATGCAAAACAAATATTAGTTTAGAATCTCAGATTTATCTGGCAATATCACGGAATTTATTTCTAAATGAAAGTAAAAAGTAATTAATCGAATTTAATATACTATTCTGGACAATAATATTCAATCTCTTACATTATTTACTAAAGCGCTCTAGCAGCCTTTCAAAGGAATCTAAATGTCGAGAGAAAAATTTCAATTCTTTGAACTCAACATGCCAATTACCTGGTAAGTTAGTTCCTAATAATTTATTTTATGTATTTACTAGCTCAATTTCCCTCCCGTTGGTGCAGGGTGAAGAAAATGTGTTGCAATAGTCATTGGGACATTCAACACTACTCGCTTCCACGTAGTGGTCTGCGCCCTCAAGTTTTGGGGGTTGAGCTCCCTTTATCGTAACCATACTCTCCGGGATGGCTGCGCCCCTATGGAGTAGATATACTATAGCTTTTACTACTACCACAATCACAACACAAACAACAACAACAACAACAACTGCTACTATTGCTACTAATACTTCTTCCAAATACTAGTATAATACTTTAAAACATAAAATCTACATTTTTTTTTATTTACAAGAATCCATATTTAAATTTGAAAATGAATAAATTAATTTATTTAAGTCTGATTGCTGTTTTAGCTTGAACATGAAAACAATGTATTTATTGCATTGTTAGAACAATGAAATCACTGTTTTTATTAAACATTTCAGGGCACAGTTACTAACGGTTTACAACAAATATGATAACTTCACTAGCTAGACCATTATCTACTTATGTGCGAAAAGTCATTGGAATCTGTCAAGACGTTTTGGCGTGATGCGAGAACAAACATGGTGATTACGGTTGCCACCTGTCCCGTATAATACTGGGATGTCCCGTATTTTAGGTGATATGTAAGCATCTCGTATTATCAGTGGTTGTCCCGTATTATAAGTAGTAAATCCTCATACATATTTTCATTATATCAATAATTTTAACAAATAAACAGTGAGGGACTCTTTTCTAACTGTTTACTATACAAACTGGCGAGCAGACTCTGTTTACATTCCCAGGCCAAAAGATGAGACCTGGGGATGTAAGACTCGTGCCGCGTTTGCTCTATTTGATAACACGCTGCAAAACATGGCTGTGTTAATTCAATATTTCTCGGTGTAGCAGAACAACCATAACTTTTTGTATTAAATCAACTCCGTTTGTTGTATGAAAAGTCTCCAGCGTCCTGGCTGGGATTTGAACCTGACCGCCCGATTCGTAGTCAGACGCTCTACCTCCTTAGATACAGCGACTCATAGTCATATCGTAGTACAGGACATTACTAGTTACTTTCATTTTAATGTATTTCACATTTGTCCCGTATTTTTTGGTATTATCACCTATTTTTTGCCGAACGTCCCGTAATTTATTCATCAAAAGGTGGCAACCCTAATGGTGACATTCATTTTCATTATATAAGATTGCAACGTACACTACTAACTGAAAACAAAAATCGAACAACTATAAAGTTAGGAGACCAACAATCCATATTAATAAAATCAATAAATAATGCGGTTGTGCCTCGTATATTGAACTTGACGCGTTGTATTAGGATGTTAAGGAATGGTTTCTGTTTGTAAATAAGTAGTTTAGATCTGTTCTATATATTTGTTTAATTATGAGTATGTAATTTGCAATTGTTACCGTTGTGTTGTATTGTACGTGTAGTTAAAATATGGTGTAAAGTGAGAAAGGAATAGAAATCTATTAAAAACCTTGTGCACCATTGATACGTCGTAGATCGAGAGAAATTAAAACTTTTTACAAGAAAATAATAATGAAATACGGATCGGACAAATGTTTGATTGTTAATTTATTTATGTATTCTTACATCATTGGATCATGCCGAGATGCGAATTCGGATTTATGTGGCAATATCCAACCGATTGCGAAGCCTATTTGAAGAAGCAAAAAGATTACATTTTCCAATACCATACAATAGAATGTCAAGATAGATGTAAAATCCATTGAACGTTTCTTTTAAGAAACCCGAAACATTGTTCAAAATAAAACAACAGAAAGTTCTAGTTCAGTTTGTAGTCGCATTGTAAATTTAACTCATTTTACAATAATACGTGCATAATTTTGAGAGTTCATCAATTTTCACTCTCCAAAGAAAAATAATTGTGGGATATTGATGTATTCTAAATTTGTCCAGCAGGTGAGTCAACTTATTTTTCAGTAAATGCGTGTCAATCAATCTTCAATTGTTGTGCCATCGTAATATGTTTAATTCTTTGCAAACGTTTTGTACATGTTAGATAACATTTTACCTACGCTATGTTTGTTGTTTCAATTTTGGGTTGTTTCTGTAAAGGTAGAATAGACAAAGGCAGTATTACAGTACTTCAAATAATATATTGTAAGGAGCAGGAGTGATATATTAGTTTAAGTACTTCTCCCATAGAAACACCTGCGAATGTCTCATTTTTCACCCCTATAGCTACAAAACATACTTAAATATGTTTAAAATCCCTAAAAAAATTGTGTATAATATTAGAGTACTCACGTGATCTGTAGACCCACAGAACCCATGGTTAATCCCATATGTATTAGCTACTAGTAGTATATGGCGTTAAAGTTACTTCAAGAGTTACTTTCATTGTTTGTAGGATGCATATAATACAGAATAAGATTTCGCGATCTTTGTAAGAGTCCAATCGCTATCAAACTTATATCTTTGTTCTTCGCATTCAGTGCAAAATTTTAATGGGAAAGTACAAGTACACAAATGATCATGAAGACACATCCTTTGAAATGTTTCAGATAACTATGTGTTCTTTTCAGTACCAGATCCAACTGGCTTCTTGTGTATTGTATAAGAGAAAAGCTTTGTTCTTACTCCCAGCGTAGAGTGTATAATCAAACTAATACACTTTGTATTCGTAAATGATCATAACCTATCCTTTTAAATGAGCCCAGAGGCAATAAATAAATTGCAAATTCAAAATCGAAATCTTGAATATTATTGCTAAAGTAATTATTAGTATATTTGGCACTTATTCAAAAATAACACAAAGTTAAAATTCAGAAGACAACAAAGTATAGATGAAGCATTAACTATTATCTAAACAAAATACGCAAAGCACACATTTACTTTCCTTTTCCACTAGGTGGCACAACAAACGCTTTCTGACTTCTAAAAAACAATCTCTTTACATCGATATAGCAATGCAATGGCATTTTCAAAAAAATACTGTGTTTGTGTTGCAGTTCGCCTAGACATTTATTTCCTATTTCTTAGCAGTTTACTTATTCCTAGACACTCGAAACTTTTAGCCTAAATTATTTAACGTTATTACAAAATGTAATTTTATTGGTTCTTGCAACAGGTCCCACCCAAGGTTGAACATTGGCACACAAATTCCAAATTCGCTGCCGGGATACAGTAGGCAGAGAATGAGGAATTTATAAGCCAGGGCCGTACTTAGGGTACCATCCTAACATTTGCCTGATGAAATGATGAAAATCCAGGGAAATCTCAGTCACGATGATCGACCGTGACGTTCCATCACACGCAATTACCAATTGCCGATCCTAAATCTGCGACATTATTACCGAAGGAACCATGGGTCTGGTTGTATTGTAAAAATTTTATGAAATCGATTTTCCGTTACGAATGAAATATTTTTCACCAGATGCAATAAATAAAATAGGCTAAAGAGAATGAAAGAGAGACAATATATAAAAAAATAGAATAGTAGCGAACGCGTTCTCCTTTAAGGTGTGACGGAAAGTGCAGGTTACAGGGGAGTGGAGGAGTTAACAAAAACGTAACCGCCGAAATAAATTATATACATTGATTTATTCTATTTTAGCAGTTGCTGCTAGAAAAATATCTCAAACTACATTGTAGCACTTTTCTATGGGATCTAAAAAATGCCAAGTAATTTACGAATCACTGTATTGAACCTATTAATTAAGTAATTCATAGTTGTAATCAAATTATTAAATAAAAGGTCATATACCTATTTTGTATCTATTGTTCATACTTTCTTATATAACAGTATCCGTTCAACACTTTAGCATTTTATTATTAAACTAAGCAAGGTATATAATTAACAAAATGTAAATTACCAAACGTTATAAAAAAAGAGAAATTATTATTATTAATTCATTTATGATTCAGTCATCTATTTATTATCATTTTCCACATTTAAGTGCAAATGTTAAGAACAAAATATTTATTGATATCTTTAATCAATAAAGCCGACTGTATTTTGATACAAAGCATAATATTCAGAAAATCATAATATTAATCCATCAATAATTTCTCGTTAAGTAAACTATTCATTTTACAACATTTTTACGACCCGTCTGGCAGTTGTTAGCAATAATGCATAAATCAATTTATTAAACTTTACATTTGCACACAGGGAAATATTCTGCACGGCACACCATCCTGACTGAGGTTTCCAAGGCTTCTCCTGAGTTTCATCAGACAAATGCTGTGATTGTCTCTTACCAAGTAATCCTTGGCCGATTCCTTCCTTATGCTCTATGTACCCTATTTCAGCATGAACCAAAAATTCCGAAAGACCATACATAAATTTAAAAAAGAACAAACAGTTATTTTAGCGAGTGACAAAGAGTATTAGAATTTGGACTCAAACAAAATATATGCCTTTTAAGAGCTGTATTGCAAACACTCTTGACCAAGAACCAAACAAGGTTTTACCAGTTTTGTAATACGACATGCTAACTATACCAAAGTGAACATAATTTCAAAGGATGACCCGAAGATAATCATAAACCACATAAAAATAAAACTGTTTTTATTTGACTTGTTTGACATCAATTAGAACAATTTCAAACCTTGTAAGTTTTAAAATTCATAACAATAACAATCCTGGACAAAATCATTATCTTGTTATAGTTTAGTGGCAGAAGAAGTATTACCCTAGATTAAACTAGTCACTAAATATCACAATAAGATTTGCCATTTAAATTGCATTGATTAAATCTATTTGTCCTCCACTGCCCAGCGATATTTCTAATCCTTAATTTTACAACCGACGGCTAAGCTTCTAGTCAGGGCTAAGTTGAGGCCATTTTGGCCAATCGGCGTACGCAAAATATGGCTTGGCCTCAACTTAGCCCTGACCAGAAGATTAGCCGTCGATTGTAAAACTGGAGCCAAGACGTTTTTGACCAGAAATGTTTAGTAAAATTTTTAGGCTGTTTTTGAAAATCAAGGAGTCACCCTATTTATTATGCTACTCTACCACACATCTCTCAATTGTATATTCTTACGTAAATATCAGTCTATACTGGTAATAAGGGGATATAGAGCCCTGTTCCCCGTTTTGCCCGCCTTCCAACAAGAAGGAATAGCCGCTGTATTGGATACTTAGCCGAACATCATACACACCGTTGCCACATGTTAGTTCCTTTTGGGGCTGCGTTCTAGTTAAGTCGCACGTAAGCTGTCTTTGCTCATGGACAGCGTCAAAGAAAGCTTCTCTTTCCTCTCCGCTTGCTCTGCAAAACAGAGTGAGAAGGAAAGTTCGCTACATCATAATTGCCCTTCCATTTTCTCCGCAAACCAAGACTAGTTTCTTTCCTCTCACGTCTTCACCCGGATCTATTTTTCATTGTGCATACGTTATAACATTTAATTATTATCATCATTAACATTACATACAAAGAAGCTTATAACTTGTTTCTCAAGTATGAAAATAAAATATCCTTTTATGATTCTATATTACTTTACTGTGTTTGAAATCTTACTTATTTCTCAATAATTCGTGTCTTTGCAACAAAAGAATGAATATCAGAAACGAGTTTAAAACACAGTTAGTTTGTTCACGTAAGTTATAAAAGTCTGAGTTATGCAGGTTCTTAGCATTACAACTATTTATTACCAATCTTATTGCGTAGATTATATAGAAATTCTTTATACGATCCTATAGACTGAAAAGAAGTTATTTGGCGGTAATGTTTTTTTCATGTCTTCTTATGATTTGGGCAATTTTAAGTAATAACAATATGCATACATAAACTGAAGTGACAGTGACCAACTGAAACTTTTTCTTGACCTTGTTAGTAATTCATCAGGACAAAACACAACAAAATGTCTTCAGATTTTAGTAAAACAACAAAGTCATATTTCTTTTCCGATCTTGGAGTGGTCGAGGCGTTAGCGTGCATTCACTTTCTATGCACGTGGTCACGGGTTCAATTCCCACGGGGGCTCTTGAACACAGTGGTTCGGAGTCCACTTTACTAACAACTGTAGGTTCCGTCCTTAGAAGCTCACAAGCTCGTTTAAGACGTTAATAACAATTTAATGAATTATACCTTTTCGACCATGTTAATCAAATTCGTTTAGACAAAGTCTTTGTTTCCCGAAAATAGAGTATTGCTTCGGCCTATTATTTAACACTTCTTGTCAACTCAAAGTAATCAGTATTCCTGGTGTTATTGTCTCCGACAAGACTTTGCGTGTCTATACAACGGAGGTAATTTAGGCTGCTAAATGTAATGTAGGCTGCTAAATCATAGGAAGAAAAGAAATGATTCTCTGGGCCCAAACCTTCTTGGGACAAAAATATGTTGTTCCATAAATTCTGTATGTTCTTTCTCTTTCATGACGTCATCTAAACGTGATTACAGTTCTACTTGTACCTATAATGGTCAACAGAAACAAAGTATCTGCAATAGAAGACATAACTCCACATTTGGAGAACTCCAACTCCACATAACCTCAGATATAAAAGTTTGTGTTGCTTCTGCAGCCAAATATGTTGGTCTGTTGGTCCTGTCCAACATGTGTAAAATCACCGAAACCATTTAACGCCACAGTGAGTTTTGAGGGGACCAAACAAATTAAATCATATTTCTCAAACATATTACGCATTTCCTTATAAATGTCCTTGGCCGAAAGAAAACATTTCGCCAACCAAAACACAACACTACGTGTTGCGCGTCTAACATACATTCCTCCAGCTGTTTTTACACACCCTATGAATGACGGTGCTGCTCATTGACTTAGTACGAGGAGTGTGTGTGTGCTGCCATCTGGTGATATATTTCGTTAGTGGTCACGGCTATTTTTTTTTGTGACCCCAGCAGTTTGAAACATATTTACTGATATTTCCTCTTACTTATTATAAGTACAAAATCTTGTTTTCCTGAAATGTAAGGGATTTATTGTATCATAATCTAAACAAAATGTCCTTCAATCCACCCTGAATTAATAATTCGGTTTCTTTACTTAAGATGGCACACATAATTTCAGAGTGTAGAAGCTAGTTGCGATAGAAATTCTAAGTAATTTGGCCCTATTGTGTGTGATGTTCAACGTATCGTAGATCTTGAAAAATTTGCCTTTTCTTTAACGTGTACACAAACACATTTTCAGATGTTAATTCAATCCGTGTAAAGGTGGAACAAAAACTGGGTTACCTTGGAAACCGATACCTCCATCATCTTGGTGTAGTTTACGTTATCTCATTACCTCGGCCAATGTTGTATACGACTAGGTTATGCTGGAATTAGGTTCATAGTTTCCGAGAAAACACAAACTAATATTCTAATTTATCATCATAATTCTTGTAATTCATATCATTATCGTTTTATAGTTCCTGGTACGGAAATGAAAGTCTGGATAATTATATATTTCCTAGTAATAAACGCCAATTGAAACAATGTGATTTCCTTCCTAGTAATCACACCTTTCCGAATATATCACTGATTTGTACAAATATGACGTAATTTAACACACATATCTAGTATTTACTAAAAAAAATATTTTTGTAGAACTAGTGAAAAACAATGTATTGTAGCCAATACAAAATGAAATAAGTTGTTATAACAATCAGTAAATTTTAATTTAAAATGGAGTAGTAACCAACTAATAAAATTGCTCATGCGAAAAGAGGAAACTAGAATGATTTCTTCGCGGAAATTAGGAACTAAACTAGAACGAGAAAGAGTGTGTGAGAGTGAGTGTGTGTATAAGAGAGAGAGAAAGAGAGAGAGAGAGAGAGAGAGAGAAAGACAGAAATCGAAAAATGTATATACTGTGATTGGAATCCTTTATTACGAGAAAGCAAGTGCACCGCCTGTGAATGACATTGATTTATTCCGAAACACACAACTTTTCTATTGAGAATTAATGTTCAAAACAGCGTACATACCATATCACCACTTCGCAGAAGCCATAATGTTGCTTGCGCATTAAACTGAAAGCCAGGAGGGAGACAGAAAGATATTGCTAGGATACGAATCTCTCTCTCCCTCTCTCTCGCTTGCTCACTCGCTCTAAGTATGTGTGTGTGTGTGTGTAAATGAGACAGAGAGTGGGAGAAAGTGGTATGAAGAGGGAAAAAATTCTGTAGAATTTCGATACCCGAGATGGGACTAATGAACAATACCAGTTAGGAGTGATGTTATTGAGAATTTTCAAAATTTCTCTCTAATATTGATGAATAAGGGTAATATAAAAGCAGAAGTTCCCTTTAATATTACAGGAGTAAACTATACGTTCGCTCCAGATGTATATTTTTTATAAATTAACCATTATTTAACTTGTTGTTTATTGTGTATTTGTGCCGTGATATTTATTTTGAAATACACCATTCAAGTACAAAACGAAGTTTGAGTATTCCTAAGTAGAAGTTACCACTTACAACGTCATGAGTGTTTACAACAACGATACTCAGAAATAAGACAATTAGGGTACCTCCTACATAATTTCCACGAAAATCTCAATTAAAATTTCCTTATCACTGATCTCTTTAGAAATATGTATTGTGTTGTGTTCGTGGCCTTTCGCTCAAATGAGGATAATCAAGGATGAAAATGGGAGAACGAAGTCACTAAGACCTAATATCAATGTTGCATTTCGTTATTGGCCTGGTCTGACTGGGTTAAAACCCGGCAGAGACCTCAGGATAACTGACCGAACGCTCTCATAACCTTCCGTTTTTCGAAGTCGACGCTTCAGCTGGTGAGTAATGGCCAGGTGGTAACCCATTTCACTGTACCTTATTGTTTCCTTAACTTTGGGACCACGGCGGGGGAATGGTAGAGAGCTCACCTCTGGTGCTTGGGGTCGTCGGTTGGATCCCTGCTCATGCCATGTAGGCCTTGTAGTGAACAAACACCATGTAAATGGGTTTTCTCGAGGCTCTTCAGTTTCCTCCCACTTTCTTCATTCTACCTATTCATCTCATTGTAACAGCCTAGTTGCTGTTTTATATTTATTTTCTCCCCTTTCATTTTCTTAGTCTCTGTTTTGTTTTCTTTCTGTGTGTTCTCTTTAGCTCATTCTCTTTGGCTGGTTTTAGACTCTTTGAGCGTGTTTCGTTTGGATTTTTAATCGTTATCCATCCAGGTTTTCGTTAGTCACGCGGCAATGACTTGGATCTAACGCTTGTCTTTGATTGGACCCTAGTCAATGCTTCGTGACTTGTTTTTTGCTGATTGGTGTGAATCAGCCTTCTTCTCCGTTTGCTGGGAGAACTGCTCTCCCACGCCATGTTAGTTCAGTTCCAACTTTTAAAACGAGACGAATAGATGTCTGGGCTTTCCGTCATCTGTACTTCCTAAGCCCTGTGTACGATTGGTAATTATAAACACCAAATTTAGTATCATTTTTTGATTTAGACTGTTTTCGTCCATACCGGAAAATATATTATTCGAAGTAAGAAGAATTAGAACCGATATAAGTGCTATCAGGAGTTTTAAACATCATTATTTCGAAATTTTCACCGTATTAAAATAATATTTTTGTTTTGAGATTATTTATCAATATGTACAATATGTTCTAAATTTCAGTATGGGGCCGCTATTGACCGAATTCTTACATTACAAGTACCGGTTCGTTGGATTTTAATAATCATATGCCAATTTCTCGTCTCCAGTTTCCAAATCTATTCGAAATTCCCGGTTAGCCATGTTTGACAGCTACCGCATATTTTCCTTACTTGATCAATTTATCAACATGTCTGTTCGACTATTTTTGCGTACCGTTTTGATGCTAATAGTAAATGTAATATTATTCGACATGGTTCGATAATTTTGGTTTCAACTTCAGCCACTATTCTCCGATAAAAAAATCATATTTTATAACAATATTTTGTATTTTCAAGATTTATTCAGAACGTCTTTTGTATAAGGTAGTAATCATCTGTAATGACGTCACACAATTAATAGAGCGAAATTGATTCTTTCTGCACCATGTATTTTGGACAAAAACTTCTTTCGTGTAAGTAATACTGTACCAAAACTTTCCTAAATTATACAACAATATTTCGGAAATAATTTGTAAAAAAACCAACGAAATTTATTAATTATTATAGAAATTATGGACATTTATGTGTGACTACGTAACTTTCAGTTCTGCTTAATTCAATGTATACCAGCGATTCAAATTTGTTTGTTCCTACACCTCGACAGTAATTCTGTTCAGATTCTGATGAAACTATCATATCCGTAAACGTGCAATGTGTAAATTAATAGTAATAAATTGAAATTCTGAAATTTTTATATTTCTTCGAAAATATCTTGAGTTTATGTTCAGTGAACGTAGTGTAGAACCTCTCAGTTAACCAGGTACGATCTACGGCATTAGTTGATAATCCTCTTACACTGTTTAATAAAATTTATAATGTGCAGTGAGTTATTTAATGTTTGACTTAATATTTATTGGAAATTATTTACAAATCGTTACGTGAAGTTGACAGCAATTGATACTATATTATTTCTGTGTTTCGGTAAATCTATCGTATTGAGTGATGTGATTTTAATTAGATTAGATCGGTTGATAAATCCGTAGACCAGTGGTAGGATTCTTTCGCCAGCTGAGAAGTGATAACTTGGGAAAGGAACTATATATTGAATTTCTGGTTATTTCTGCGTTGACATATGAAGTGACTCCAGCATGTGATTTGTGTGAATAAATATTATTTGCATTTTGCGTTATGACACTACGTTTGGATTGAGTTGCGACCGTCATTCGTTTGTGTTCTTTCGTCTTTATTTCAGGAATTGCGATTCCAGACTACAGGTGTGGGCCCTACTAAGGTAAAGGTAAGACATGGTATTTTGCCACCCTGTAGACTTCGAAGTGAGTAAAGACACCGTATGAGTCACATATGAGTCGTTATGCGTATCATCGTTTGAGATAATTTCCCAAGTAAAGATCTGCGTTTTTCTTTCTTAATCTGTCCCTAATCTGAACCAGCTGGTACTTCGGAGTATGAACTGACGATCTAATTAAACGATTGGAGGTGTCGCCTTACCGTTATTTCCTCCCTCGATCTAAATTATTTTTTTTTACAGCGATCACAAGGATCTGGAATCCTCTTTCCCAGATATTCTTAAATCTGGAAGGCATTTCTGCGCCGCTCGTCTGGGGTGTAGAAAATGTTTGGAGCTAGAGGTTAGGTTAGATGCGTTGAGTGGGTACTCTATGCTCCTGGCGACCCTATTTGTCTGTGTGATCCTCTTTTGGGATCAGAGGTTGGGGACGTTTCAGTTTTTTGCGACTCCAGCCAGAATTGCCAAAAAAAACTGTGCGTTTCATCATCATCATCCATCCGGCCTAAGCGGAAGTTTCCTAAAGGCCTTAGAATTAAATTCTAAGTCAAATGCAAGAAACTTTCATGAATTTCCAATACTGCAGTATTGAGACATTCATCTTTGCCAAAATGGGTCGCCCTATGTAAGAATGTTGGAACACTGAACATTTAAAAAATAATTCATGTTTTTTTTTATGGTTTTCATATTGGTCCGTTTCCTCCTCGTACAAGCGTGTGGCGTCTTCTACGGATAACTGGAATTTAAGGACGAGTTACGGTTTTACCCAAAAGAAACACAATTAAATTGTTATTAATGAATAGTGCTAGTAACCTCGCTTCCACTCATAAAGACATATTAACAAGAACATAGATACAACAATAATAGACATTTTGTATTGGTTTATCATACAATGCACGTGTGGTTGAACTGAGTGGGGAGATTGTGCACATATGTTACAACCAGGCTTCAGC
The DNA here is from genome assembly GCA_022664845.1 of Lepisma saccharinum. Lineage (NCBI taxonomy): Eukaryota > Metazoa > Arthropoda > Insecta > Zygentoma > Lepismatidae > Lepisma > Lepisma saccharinum. The sequence goes on from JAGDQP010032219.1 coordinate 12,743, forward strand.
AGCGATTTCGAAATAAATCCCATTTCAGAAGTTTCGCCGACATCTTCGAACAACATATCAAACATATTTGTAGACCTAGTAATTTCTGAGTTAGTAAATCCTCTGATGAAAATTATCGACTCAAAAACGAACAAATCAACAGAGAAGATATATACGGCTTTTGATTTGTCCCAGCGATACATTTCAAATGACACAACAAACATGTTTTTAACCCTTGTAGTTTATAGGTTAGTAGTTTCTCCGTTAAAATTTTTCGACGGACAGACGGACAGAGATTATTTATGCGGCTTTGATCTTGTCAGCTGAACAGTTCTCATTAGATAGGTATATTGTGGTCATAACTCCATCTGAAGCAGTATTGATAAGCAACCCGAAAACGATAGCACGGATGCGTCAAGCTACAACGAACTCTACCGTTTCTGACAATTTTCCGTTCCACGTTGTGTTCTTACTCTATAAATCGGACCTTTTACAATGATTTTCAAATGTCCTAAAGATACAAAACCGTAGTTATGTAGTTGGTAGTGATATTTGAATATATATTAAGTATTTACTTATTATTATTAAGTTCCAGATACAGCTGGACTTGTCATTGTACACAGAAACTAAATAACATTACAACAAACTAAATAACATTATAGAATAACTCAGATATTGATATTTAGCATCGACGGAAGGTGTTTTCAGATCCGAAAATGTCAATATTTGAATCAAGATTATTATCCACAATTACCAGCCTATAGAATAAGGAGCGCTGCAATATACTTAACTTAGGCGTGGCACAATGAAGCAGGTTATTATTTCTGGTTATTCATAAAAGAGTACGGTAGTAAAATTTAGATATTATCTCTCCAGTGTTCTAAGATTCCCGTTAAGTATCCTGTATACGTACATCATATCTGATAGCTTGCGACGAGAAGAGGGAACGTGGAGGCCAAGAACGGATAATAACTCGGGTTTGCTTGACTGTGCATATTCTCACCCTCACATATCACACTTATTAACTATAATTTATGTTAAAGCTTAAAACTCTTATTTTGGAAAAGTAGTTTATATTGTTTTTAATGACTTAATTGCGTGCATTCAGAAAATGAATAAACACACCATCACATATCGTGTAAAACGAGTTCAGAAAAAAAATTAACAATGTCAAGTAGATTACAATAACAAAGCTTGAGCATTAGTTTCATTTTCAACTTCGTCATTTAGAACTGTGACGTTTTTCATGAGTTACTTGTTTGCTCTCTCTGTTTACAAGAAGATTTCATGTCATGTGAATTTCCACTCTTGCCCTGTTATTTACATTTGATACTTTGTTAAATAAAAACACGATCAACAACTTCCACTATCACTAAATGTTTCATTTTATTTCATTAATGCCTTCCTTTGTGACGACACTATTTACTGAAATGCATTTCCACTACAGTGATCTTGTAGAACGGTTAACCAGCAAATGTATTAAAGCGGATCGTTTCCCTTCTTTTATTCCTGACTTTCAGCTTTATTTGCATCAAATGCTCAATTAAATACGCTTCGTATTCCATTTGCATTGGTAATCTAATGAGATCACTCAATGTGCATTGAGCGAACCTCAACAATAGTTAGATAATAAAGCAAAAGGTATAGATACAAAGAAGTTGATGTTATCAAACACAAAGGGAAGAAATTAAAATAACATATAGAAATGAAGCCTGTAAAATGTCCAATACCTACATTTTACTATATGTGTGGGATCAATTTGACAGAAAAAGTTAGAAAACTGCGATATAGTTTGCAAAATTTCAAGCAGAAAATTGTTGTGCAAATAGTTTATTACATATTATGTCGTTTTAAATAATGTACAGCAAAAAATAGGCACACGTCAAAGATTTTACAGCAAAATAAAAAATGAATAGAGTATGCGAATTTTGATTGCTTTTTATCTCATTTGAAAGAAACTCTTTAATTTTGTAAACAAAATATATATACTTATTACTTTCCTCATCATTTTGTATTTTTAAAACCTTTTTGATTCAGCCAAAACAGGCAGAGACAGAAGAAAGAATTCACCAAAGCTCCTCAATAAAAAAAAATGAACCTTGATTATATATATTTATTTCGTTGATTAAACGCTATCAGTTGAAAAAATTACGTTTAATTTTAAATCACATTTCAACAAAGACTTGATATTGTTGATAAGATCTTAATTCAACGTGGATTCAACTGTTAGTTTCAACTATCATATACATTTTGATTCATGGCATTTGATTAATTTATTGGAATAAAATTTTTAATTAAAAGCTAATTGAATTCCAGAACTATTACTTTTGTTCTTTTTTGAATGTTGAAAATACCTTGAATTTCAGTCTATATTCCAATGAAAATTTGATTTCGTTGATAGAACGTTAGTGACGTTTTTTAACTATTATATTGAACTGTGGCCTAGATTACGTTTCATTTTTCATGTTGAAAGCAGATTGAATTTTAAACTATATGTCAACGAACAGTTAATTTTGTTACTAGTACGTTAATGTGAAGTGTTTTCAACTTTTCTTTTCAACTATGACATAGGTTTAGATTTATATTCAGAAATACACTTAATGAGAAATTCAGATTTAGTAGTGCAACGATGGTCAAGGTATAAAAGAAAGAAAAATAGACATAACAAAGAAAGAAAAAAAGTATTATTTATTCTAATTCTTACATGATATTGTAACGATACGTCTGGATTTGTGGTGTCTGCGTTCAAGACTGTCTTTTGTTATAGATACCGTCTTCGTAACATAAAAGAAATAGTAAAAGAGCAGTGAGTCTGAAGGTGACTCCGTGGATGAGTGGCTAGCGTGAGAAGCTACCAAGCATGACTGCGAAAAGTTCCAGCTACGAACCCCACAGGAGACGATATTGGAAAATTGATGTGTCTTGATGAAAGCAACGGACAATATGCAGCTGAACGTGTATCCCAATAGACAGCAACCGTGCTCTCTTTTGGCCAACTGAACCCGTTTCTTCATCGTTCGCTTCTTGATTTCAACATGTTTCATCTCAACCATTATTAAACGTTGAATAAATCGTTGAACAGGAGGAGATTTTGGTACATATACAGTGTTAAAATTATGTTTCAGTGCTAACGTTGTATCCATGTATTTTCAACGTATGTGTGCTACTAACTGTTTGCAAACAGTGTATTCTTATCTCGAAACAATTCAAATACTGACAATTCTGTACATTAACACTGAACAGAGAATAGAATGAGCTTAAGATTTTTAACACTTTAACAGTATCAAAACTTCTAGTGTTGAAAATGTTACATCAGTGTCAGAACTGTTATGCTGATTTCTGTTTCCTGTTCAGGTGGTACTGTCCTACATTTTCTTACTTAGTTGGCAAAAATGGAAATTCAGAAAATTATTATAATTTGAATTATGTGTACTAAATATTAATTTTAGTTAATTTTAATCGTACCTAATTTTGAAATTAATTGGACGTTATACTTGATACCTTCTACCGCAACATCACACATAAATAGAAACGAATATTAAACGTTGATAACACTGTTCAATATCTTCTTCTTACCGAGCGGCAGTGGCTCAGAGGTAGAGCATTGGCTTAGCATTCGGGAGGTTCTGGGTTTGATCCCAGTGGTCGAAGATCCCGACTGAAGTTTTTGCAGGGTTTTTCTTTAGTCACAGCAGGAAAATGCCGGAATAGTACCATTAAATTATTCCCTACCCAACACTTTGCCTCACTCTTTCCCTTCCCCAATACCAGCCTGAGTCTAAGATGCCTAAAGACCATAAATAATAATTCAAATTCAATTAACTTTTTCCTCAACTGGCTTACTAAAAGATCACACTTATTTAAATACATCATCTATACAACTTTGAATACAACATTTATGAGGCCGGCATTGAAAGGTGATATTGTAAACGTGATAAATGAATCTTATATTTTGTAAAACTTTTAAAATTTAATAAACGTCACTTTCGTTACCTTCAAAAAACAAATGTCAGAAGTAATAATGAAAAAGAAATAGATTGTTAAAAGAAGTATATTGTTCAATCTTCTCATAAATTGTCCAAAGAATTCATAAAATATCAAGAGCGATCTCAAAGGAATAGATAAAATAGATTTAAGAATTACTCATTTCTTTTTCATTAGTCATAAAATTCAGTAATTTTTAAAAAGTGTTATCAGGATGTTAAAGGGTGGTATTCTTCTTAGAATATTTTCTGTATATCATAAATTGTCATTTTTATCGCACAGTTGAAGGAAATCTATTTTATTTTAATTGCTTTTCTATTCAACTTAAATTTGTTAAGGATTGTTTGAAATGCATTGATGAAAGGAAAGTAACTATTAAAAATGAAATGGAATAGAAATGCCTAAGTATTAATATTTGAAGTTTTAATCTTTTCTTCTGATAATATTTAAAGAAATCATGGAACGACTTTTCAATTTCTGAATGTATAATGCAATCGTTGTAAATTATATTCAAGTCAAAAAGGAAAAACTAAAGATAATTTATAATTCCCACATGACCAGTTCTCAAATGTACGTAAGAAATGTTATTTCTTCTTTCGTTTGGTGGAAACACTACGCAAAATATTCATTATAGTCCTGCTTATATTAGATATTGTACACAACAATAAGGAACAGAATATTGTTATCGTAACTGGGGAACTAACGAATTACAAGTTTATAAAATAGATTGTTGAAACATTATTTCATCTTGATAACAGACAGTTAGAAATAAATTCTTGGTAGTAGTATTCTTTAGAAAATTAATTGTACAGTTATCATACCAAGGAATAACTTTCACATTAATCTAGATAGCACGTTAATACAAAATTATTTTCTTTTCTATTATATAAATCAGTTGTATAATTAACTTTATGCTCGATATAGATATAAATCATCAACTGCGTTTATGAAATAATGATTTTTGAACTCAAAAATCAATCTCCAGCACCTGTTAAACATTCCTATCAAAGAACGTTCCTAGGACGTGCTAATGTTTAAACTAATCATCGCCTAATTAGAATATGACAAACAATTGAACAAGGACTTGAATCATCAAAATAAAAATGTGACATGAAATTGTTCAAGAGAGGCTACTGTTGTTTACTTGAATGTGTGTGTGTCAAGTTACATACTCTAGAAGTACAACACAATATGGTAATATATCGATTGGAAATTGCTCCATTTGAAGATGGGTTTCAGAATGAAGTCTCAATAGAGTAATAATGATGTGGATAAGATTTGTAGAATTTAGAATTTATATAGAATTTAAAGAATAACATAATTATTTATTCACATTGCTAAATCTTGTTATCGTCCACTTTCTAGAAGCCTTTTCTTTCTATCATATATTGCACTAAAAGTATCTGTATGTACAAATACTGGCAAACCTGAATCCTGTAAAGATAGTCCAATAAAGTAATAACGAGCATTACAGTTGACAAAAAAATAATGCTTCCAAGCGAGAAATGGAACAACACCTTGGGCCTCTACACGCAACTGTCACTACCATCAAGGAACAGAGTGAACTGGAGCATTGGAAGACAGAAGTAAGGAGCACAACATAAACCGAAACTTAAGAGACATTACAAGCAAACTCCACTCGTTTTTAAAATTAGCTGTTGGTTCAAATCAAGCCTTAGGTTAGACTGAATCAGAAATTACAATTGTCCATTGAATGTTGGCTATAGATGTAGGATAGAAAGGCCGAAACGAAAGCCTAGACGTAACAGAACGCCATAAGGATATGTAAATGGAATTTGCATTCAGGTATAAAGTCTGATCAAAAGCCAAATAACCGTACAATATTGAGCGAGGAAACCCCATTGTACGGTTCTCGAAATGGTATGAAACTATTTATATTTGATTAGATGAAAACTTATAAAATATTGCATAATAGATAAATAAAGTTTCTACAAATCGAAATGCTTCTTTGTGTATTTCTGTGATTATTATCTTGGTCGCACTAAAGTCAACAAAGACGCATTTAATAAGGTTGCATATATAAATAATCTGCCAAGGAAGTTGATACTAAATGCAACAGATCATTTTTCTTACAAACAACTTCGATCATTAGGTTTTAAGAAAGGTAACATTCACACTACAGTAGCAATTTGTCAGTGTAAGAGACAGGAATCCACTGCTACAGTCTTTTAGTCTCATAAGTCTCGTGACAAGAATCCAATAGCCAAACTGTGGCAGTATGATGTATATTCATATTCCGAACATTTTGTTGTAGGCATAATCTTAAGAAGTTTCCAAAACACTGTCAGAATTTGGTAGAGAGTCTGCCACAATATCTGAGGACACTAAGCAATGATAAGACAGACCACCACATCCTGATAGACCTACATAATATTATTTTTTATGGTCCTTTGTATTCTGAGAAACAAGAAATAAAATGTGGTAGTCGAATTCAAAGGTTGAGGTGCTGGCTGGGGTGGCCCAAAATGGATTTTGGTAAGGTTGACCACACGAACCAGCTCGGTCTTCTATTGACGCATATTTTATATTGCCAAATTGAATCTAAATATTGTGCAATTTAAGGATATACAATCTACAGCATATTATCGATGGGAACTTGTTACTTTTCTATGAAAATATTTGTATTAGAAAAAAAGCTCACTTAAATACAATATTTCATCTTCCATCTGTGAACCACCGTTGGAAGAACTTTGGGCGATCCTTTTATTACTGATATCATTTTTCAACCAAAATTTTTGCAAATTATTTACATGAGAATGTAAGGATGAATTGTTGCGGAAACAAAATTTTGCCATGTAAGGTTAAACATGCTTGATACGAAGAACTGTTTAATATGTTCACACCGTAACGTGTGTTTCACAGTCTTCACGTCTGTAATAAAACAGTTTTCAATGCAACAAATTTCCGTCAAATTGTCTTGAATTGATTTTGATACCTCCAAATACCCTGCAAGCTACCACAGAGAATGCTATTTTCAAGTAAGAATGGTACTTGTACTTTTAATTATAAAATGTCAGTGAAAAGTGTATTAAATGGACCCCTAGTTTTTTCTCTTGTATTTCAGGGAGAGGCGGACAGATAATAAATGCATTTGCAAAGAAACAAGCATACATTATCTGAAAGGGGACTTGATCTCAACTTACTGAACCCGTACTTAACTTCTTAAATTCTTTAAATCGGAAAGGATAATAAAATGAAAATAATCTTCCACTTTTATAGTCACAAAATTAAACACATCCTTATAATTTGAGGTTGTTAAACTCAAATCAAAATCACTTTTCCCTCTCTGCGTTGGTCGAGGCATTGGCTTGCGCCATACATGATCATAGTGAAAGTATTTATAATATAGAAAACAAAATCTGGTTTCGCTAAAAAATCCGTCTTGCCCATCCATCCCCTACATTTAGGAGAATAAAAATAGAAATATACTACATTGATGTTAAAATCTATATTATAATGACAAAAACTGTTCGATGAATATATCGAGAACGGCGGCATATGCTAGGAATGTAGCATAGTGACCTCTACCAATCTTGGCACACAGACACTAGTACCATCTGAACGGCGTATCGGTATATGGAGTACACTCAACGCGGAACAGCGCGACATACCTGAAATGTTGAGATGTTTATCTGTGATGTGAATGAGTGCTGTGGGCTGAAACATATAACAAGGACGCAATTTGGAACCTGTATTACAGGGGAGGATAATCAGATAATTGGAAATCGGACAAAGACAGACAGATGTCACGCTGGCGCTGAACGTGGAGCAATGTATCATCTCCTGCCTATGGTATAGGTTTTAAACCACCGGAGACGTCCGAAGGTGAGCACGAGTCACAACCCCTCAGTAGGACACTAACCGCTCCACGTAATCAGCAGATATCTGACCTGCAATTAGCATCAGGAATAGTAGCAGAATAATGAGCTCGAGTTATGGTTGCATACAAATCGTCTCTACGCCAGACGACCTGTATTATTTGTCCCCCTCAGCCCTGTACAACGGCGGGCCCTCTTACGCTAGAGTGAGGAAAATCGGCATTGGACTATGGAGCAATGGAGAACAGTCTCTTCTTATCTCTTCTTTTTAAAATAGCATTTATTATTGCTGTAAGTGCGTTTTTTAAGGTGCAGTTGTTATACCGATACCTGGTCTCGTAGAAGGCAAGGCCTTCTGAGTAATCCTATTTAGCATGCATACCTGAAGCCATACATATATTAATATATATATGAATTGATATATTAATAAGGAAAACAGATACGATCCATGTGGAACTTACAGAGAATTCTGATGACGTATTCTGCTTCAAGTTGTGAGTATGTGATTTTGTTACTTTTTGGTAGACTAGTCATATTTGTGTTTGCATTTCTTTTGTATGTGATTTAACGTAATTGTAATAAATTTGTGGTTCGAATTAGGTTTTAATTTTACCCATGAAATATACGATTAGTATTAAGTGAGTTTCTATTTAATAGGATCCGACACGATCGCTCAGAGTTATTGTGAATACGGACTGATCTGGTTTGCTAAAGCTCTAACCCGATATCATTATGTATCTATTATATTATGATGTTGTGATGAATGAGGTAGGCTTGGTCAAACTTCAAATACAATAAGAGACTTATTAAGAGTCGTTTCTCTTATTTGCTGTTGACTAATGTTACCGTAAATACCAACTATTCCGATACTCCTAGATATGTTTTTGATTGGAGTTGTTCTTTAA
>JAGDQP010032220.1:0-21449 GCA_022664845.1 Lepisma saccharinum
ATTTTGTGCTAATAATACGTAATTTTATTGTTATTTTTGACCGGTTTTCACTTTATGTAGATGTACTCTGATTTTAAATTTGAACTTTATTTTAAGGTCTTTAGGAAGCTTTGGCTCAGGCCGTATGCATGATGGTGAGAGAATTAGTGGAATGAAGAGAGTGGGAGAAAAGGGGAAAACCCCGAGAAAACCCAGGGATCGGACTGAGGACCACACACACCAGAGGTGAGCATTCTCGTAGCATCTCAGAAGAGTATCATTAGAACAGCGTGTGACAGAACAGCGCCTTCTATAACAGCACGTTAGAACAGCGCGCGGTTCTACAGTGCCTACGACAGAACAGCGCCTGCTGAAACAGATTAGCGTAGGTGCCTAAACAGAGCGAGCAATTTATGCGAATTTCGCTATAAAGATGCAGTCACGGAATTCCGTTTAATAACGAATACTGGTGTTCATTTATTTGTTTCATGTTTAAGTGAAGAGAACACGAAAATGAGTTAAATAAGTTACTTAAAAAAAAATGAATTTTAATTATGGCCTTTAGTTTCAGGCTGACTATTTTCATGTTTCTATTTTTAGAAGATTACATTTTTTTTCTACTCTCGTACGATGCTCTGGTTTTCTTTTTTATACATTTTTTCTGAAATTGGTTTCGTAAAGTCAGGTTAGATTTTTGTTTCTTTTTATACACGAGAAAAACAATTCGCACTCCACATATTTCACATAATCCACAAAAAAAGGCTAGAAAAGGTGTTTTTTTTCTTTAGAAGCGATAAAACATTGAAAAGTCGTTGAAATTATAACTGTCAAGACATTGACAATGTATTATTCACACGACAGAACTCTGACGTCACGATTGTTCCCCCTCCGCAGACACTCGTGTCTATAGAGTCCGGTTGCACTTTGGATACTAGCCGGTTTGTTTAAAACAGTGAAACCTAAAAACTGCAACATAGCGAAAGAGGTGTAAAAAACTGAGTTAGAACCAACAATTTGGTCCATATTGGTTTAGACTGGAAGTGGACAAACGAAATTAGAGTCCTCTCTGCTCCCTGGCTTCATGTATTTATGAAATTTTCGATAGCCGCACTCAGTCCAGTTTTGCTTTTTGATAGAGGTCATTCGTTATGACCAACGGAATTTTGTCGCCCGCTCTGTTCTTGCCGGCGCTGTTTTGCCGCAGTCTGTTCTGGTAACGCTGTTCTCTCATGTAATCGAGCGCTCTACCACTGGGCCACCGCGGTCCCATGTAATCTGATATTGCTAATGTTTAATACAAAAGCAATTCATTACAAAACTAGACTGTACATGACAAACGTGATTCTGCCAATAAAAATATTCATTGCCGTAAAATTCAAAGTATCCGTTATTTTATTACAAAGTCCTGAATTTTTTAGAATCTTGTCCTGCATTTGACAATTTCCAGCTGGTAACCTTAGATGAGATCGTTCCCAGGGCTTTCCGATCGCTAAGCCAAAAGCCTACCAACCTCGGTCGCAACATTGTTCACGCACTGTGTAAAATTATTACTTCGCGAAAACTAAACAGTGAAAAATATCATAATAATATACTAGAAATTACCACTGATACGATAATAATGAAAACCTACGTTACGTGAGATAGTTTTCATGCACTACAAACTTCTGTAAAATACTTCACCGAACTGGAGTGATGAAAAAATGTAACGATTAAATTCTCGTATGTAAATAAGTTCTCGTTCGATTAAATACTCGAAAAAATGTAACAAAAACTATTAAATCCGTTTTCGTTAAACACAAGACATTTGATACAAATTGCGCACGTTATTCATCAGCTCATTCACATCATTCTTCTCGCCTGTGACATCATATGCACACTTGGACGAGATTTCGTTCACGGCGCACCATAAGTGAGCACCCCCTGCCTTTGCCCGCTCTTTATACATACAGCGAGCGGATAACAAGTTGTGCTTGAGTGTTGCCAGGTCAGATCTTCATTTTTTTTTCAGCGTGCACTGAAAAAAGAAGCAAAGATTTCACTCAAATTGTCTAGTCGTAAATGATATTTAAAACTGACTTAAAAAAGGAACTAAACAAAACACGTGAAGAATTCGAAAATTGTACGTGATACATACTTCGTAAAATGGAGATCGGAAGGTGAGTAAAATAACAGCTAAGACCTGTTTGTTACATACGTGTACGTATGAACAGCATAGCACAGCATACCATGTAGAATTGGTAGAGTACTGGCTCAGTATTTGGTAGGTCCTTGGTTCGATACCATATGCCGACCATCATGACTGAGGTTTTCCTCAGTCATACCAGAAAAATACCGGGATGGCGTCTTCACCTTAGGTTATGACCAACTTCTTACCTCTGCTCTATCCTGAACTGAGCCATTGATACGTAAAAGCTAAAAATAAATAAATATCAATCAGTCCTTAAATATTGCCCCTACCCCATTGTGGCATTGACGATGAACAAGAACAACAACATTGATAAACACAGGAAAATAAAGTGGGTAATGAACGGCCATAACCTTAACGTAAGGTGCGAGGTCGACATTTCTTGTATAGAACTGCGAAAAGCCAGGAAAACGCCCTTCAAGAAGACGAGACTCCGAGATTTCAACCCCGGCTTCCCGGATGTGACGCCATAGTTGTTTCATTGAGCCACACTCGTATTCAGATACTATTAAAAACAATATTCTAAAGAAAAGCACAGAGACAAGACAGGCGACTCTTAGACGAGTAGCCAAACTCTACGATGCTAACACCTTCCTTGTTGCATTTTCACGCAGCGCGAATCGACACTGTACTGCATACACACCTGCAAGATTATAGCATTTCACTGCCAACAGTGCCTCCTGGTTTGCCCATCAACTTTCCCTGATGTATTGAACGTCAGTGTTGTCAGGTCACTGTCACAATATTTCCCTGAAAAATTCCCGAATTTTAAAAAAATCCGCTTGCTTAGTTTACTTTCAAAATTACTATTAGAAGAAACAGTACCAACAAAACTCGACAAAAGTCCCGAGTTTTTGTATTTTCCCTTTATGTGGTCCATATTTTCCAGTTTTCCGGGAAATATCCCTCCATCTGACAACACTGCTGAACGCGTCGACACACACGACATGCTATAAGCACAATCCCAAGCAACACACACAGGTAGCACGTACATGAAAAGGCGGCCTATTAAACATGTAACACATTTGAATGGACAGGCGCCTGCCAAGAACTTCTTAACATGAAATACAATGCAAAGAATTGTTGAGATTCCGTATTGTTTTAGCATTCCATTTCTGGCAATTGAAAGTAAACTCATTTAAAACTTTCTTCTTTAAAAGAAAAAGAAAATATCTGTAAATGGGCATGGAATACGCTTTAGTAGGCATTGAAGCAGGCATTACAACATTAAAATAGAATAGACATTTTGCATGACATCTGTGTTCTAGTAACTAAATACAAAGCTCCCTTTTTGTTTTTTTATTATTAAAGACTGTTTATATTGCTTTATTGCAGAACTGTACATATTCTCTGGCATCACAAGTTTGTTACACGTCACCTTAAGTGGACAGACATGTTCACTGCTCGCTAATAAAGTTAAAATTGTTTCCGTCGTTTTGGCAGTTGCCTTTCCAAGAGCTTGTTTCCGCTTAGAAGACCAAAGAAAGGAAGGAAAGACCCGTTTATTGGTAGTGTCATATCCGGCCGGCGATGTCTCACAATTCGATTACATCTCTTTTTTCTCCTCCTCTTCCACTTCGTCGTTGGAGAATTTTTTCAATTGTTTTTGGCTCAACCTATATATAAGGGAAATGGACAAAAAAGTAGTCACACGTAGAATATTTTACCTAAGAGCAAAAAAATTCCTCCCTTTGATTAAACAGCAGTAAGAGTTCGGTCTGGTATGAACTCCAATATTGTGTGGATATATTTCATACCATTCTTGTATTACAAAACCCAAAAGTTCGGCTTGGATGTATCTTCTCAACGTTTCACTCTGTTCTTAGTAGCGCCACAGGTTTTTGTATTGGATTTAAATCGGGAGACTTTGCTGACCTGCCTAGTTGCACGAATGCTTCCGATCAATGTTCGTCGTAGGAAGCATTGTCGGCTTGGAAGATAGAGGGAGTAATGGTGTTTTCTTCTACTGCTCCACAAAGAGCAACACGTATTCATTTCATTACTTGTTTATCTGTGTAGTAATATCAAGCAAAGGACCTAATTATTTATAAGTAAAATTTTCCCAAAATATTATAAATCCTTTTCACAGAATGCTTCGTTCGATCTACAATGTACACTCACGTTCAAAGAAAATGGTCGGTAACATATGAATTACGTAATTGCAGTTGGTAACAAAGATCCTAAAGTACTTGGTAAGAACAACATATGAGTAATTTATTTTAATTGAATATCAAACTTATTTCAGTGTTTCCATATCATACAACTTGTCCGGTTTTTAAAATGCACTTATCGGCCATTCTCTATGATTCTGAGTGTACTTCTAGCTCAGACCAAGAGAATATAGACAGAAACGAGAGACATCAGACCAGACAACACATTTTTAATCGCCGACAGTCCAATGCCTATGGAGGCGAGCCCATTAAAACCATACATCTTTATTAACAGCTGTTATCATCTTTCCCAAAGGATTACCTATGGATTGTGTATCCCTTTCTGTGTACTCATTCAGAAGTGGGTTATTACAGGCCTTCATGGACTGTCTGGGAACGATTCATAGACTGGGTAGTTCAGAAGTATTACCATCCTCCTAGTTCAGACAACATTCTTACAGGATCTGTTAACGCAACTATATAAACCATAGTCAGAGGATTTTGAATAGAATTTGGCCAGGCAAAGTAAGCTAGAGGAAAGAGACAAAATAGCAAAGCAAGCTAGAGGAAAGAGACAAAATGATTTGGCTAGAGGAATCTTTGTACAGTTTGCGACAGAAAGATTTCAAATGTTTAATAAGGAGTATCAGCAATGTATTTCTGCCGCACCGTAAACTGTACAATAGGCAAACCAACCGAATGAAATGATTAATTTCTATGCATATTCGTGAAGATAAAAAAAAAAGAGCAGGAATTTGTAAAAACAATATCTTCCAGAACAATCTGTAGCATTATTGCCGAATTATCTAGTACCTTAACATTGCGATAAGACAATAGAAACTAATTTTTACAGTTACACGGCACTTATTTCCTAAAGAAACTCTAAGAGTAAACGAGCGAAACGTAGACTGACTATATTGTATATTCCACTTATACGAATACTGTATGAAAATATCTATTAATTTTAACAATGTGAAGATATTTCATTTTGTCAGTACTTGCTTGATTGTTGCTTGGTACCAGTAATTCGCGTTGTTTTCCATCTGACTTTGTAAATAGGAGGAAGAAAATGTGATAAAATTTTATAACCAGAGTTACCACTTAGCGTTCTTCTGCCAAATTACCTTCATGCATAAATTACCGGAAAAATCATGGCTTGCATATACCAAATTTCGGATAAGTTAGTTGATCTGGTAAGATTGATTGAAGTTATTTGTCAGAGTTTTAGTAACAGTAATTATACATATAGTGTAACTTGTAATCACCTAATGGACTGTAGTGCGTTGGATAACTATGTGATATCGACTTCTAGCAACACAATATTTGTTGCAGTAACGCAATTATCCTTGTTGGGAATGGATGTGAAAGTGGAACAGAGGGTGAACATTTTCTGTGAGTATCCTTAAGACAGTGAAGGAAAGGAGCAACTATATTCAGCAAGCCTATTACAGTGACTAGGGTTTATGAAAACGCCTTATGTTTGAATGACATGAAAGGTTTCTTCACGTTTGTATGTCAGAGTAAGAAAATCAAAGATCCGCACTGCTGTCAATAACGCATACTGCTGATAATCCTGACCACATCAAGGAAAGGATACAAGAGGACCGTCATATCACTCTACGCATATCAATCGTGCGTTGTTGATTGGAACTTTATATTAATAGATTTTCCTGCCATGATATTTTACGGCAGAATTTGGAAAGGAAATCAATCGTCTCTCACGCGCTCAGACAATAAAAGGACAACCGAGCAACTATTTATTCCTTGTGAATTCGTAGAGAAACCAAATCTGTCGTAGACCTGATGAAGAATGTTTTATGTTTCCTGGCTGTCTTATAGTTTAATCCGTTGCTCCATTTCCACATCCATTGTCACCAAGGAAAATTATGCTATATTGGCAGAAAGTATGTTGCTATGCACCACCTTTTAACATAATTTTGTGGAACACTTTCATGCCCACGGTTATGAAGAACACATAACGTTCTTACATATAAACTCTGACCTGTAACTTTTATGATAAATGTCGTACACATCAATGGGTAATCGAAATGTAAACACTGTAAACAGAAACCTGCATGCCATGATCCAAGACTATAGCAAATCCGAATATAGTAGGGAAGTTCGACTTTGTTTTAACCAGAACTTATAATAAACTGAAGAACGTTGGCCTAAACCGCGTGGAGATGGAAGACGTGCTAACTCTGTAACTGCTTACTCCCAAGAGATGACCTTACTTCCATTTATGACTTGATATGGATGACAGGTCCTGTGACAGAAGAAGAACCTTACTACGGGTGGAATAGATGCATGGAAATCGCACCAGGACAAAAAAAATCAGAAGTAGTATCATTGTCCGTCGTAAATCTTGAGCCTACCAACCTCACGCCTAATAACACGTATTTCTGTTTTGCGGCTGAGGAATGTAAGAAGCGGCGACAGAAGTGTGTACAGTGTACTGGTGTTTGACCAGTCCCTTCACATTAAAATTGTGATAGTCTCGAAAATGGGTGAAACTGTTGTTTCTCAGTAATCGTACGTTTAGCGGCATTTTATCTTCCGATGAGTTACATGGAAGCGGTAGATCAAATCATGGGTGGTACTGATCTTTAAAAACATTGAGAAGAAATTTACGTAAAGAATGTTCATCACATGATAAATGAACATGTGTATGCGAGAGCTTTGAGACCTTATTCCCTGTCTCAAAAGGTGGTAATGCGTTTGATTATTGAACACTGCCAGGAAAATCAAACTCTGACCAATTGAAATTCTTCACGGTGTATACAGGTAAATATAAAATTCTTGTAATGAAGAAGGAGCTCTGCTTCCCAAGGTCGAACATTAACTCTGTGTGTGTGCTACAGACAACGCGGACCGAATTCGTATGTAAAAGCCGCACAACTAAACTTTGGCTACAATATTTTCAATAGATCTCGATAACACGTGACTTCATGAAAGTCGAGAGAGCAGGCGATTGGACGCTTCATCTGTTGAGCGTCTAACATATGATGTGCCACTTATACTGCTGAACATTTCAGTTAGGCCAAACAGGAACATCACTTTGGTAAACAGTATCGTTACCACTTCCGTTCACATAAAACCAACTAAAGCGTCTTGAACTTATCTACAATCACTCTAGTACTGCGACCACCACAATCTCGATCCGTTCATGGAGGGTTAGCACCATCCCAAATTTCCGAGTCCCTATCTCTCAAATAAAGAAACGTAGGCAAAAAATGACTACATACTCGAATTTCTGGGAACCAGCTTACCTAAAACGATATATTACAATTACATTATCCTTTTTTCACTTAAAATTCTCGACCTAAATTCAAAATGGCTGCTTTCAAAATGATCGCCATGGTGCCTTCCCCCGTTATGTAAAACCTCACCCTGTAGCACAAATGATTGGACTGATATTGAAAAATAGTGAAATTGTTGTACTACATGGTTGAATAATGGTTCAAAATGGTAATGTTAGGAAACTGGTTGTGTTACAACGTTGGGCCAACCATAAATTTTTGTGTGATCCGTGCGCTGAAGTTTTTCAACCAATTCAACATTGAATCAACTTCAAAATTCAGTTGGAAAATGAAAATGGTTGTTTGAAAAATGGTTGAACAAGGGGGACATGGACAACGTTGCTCCAACCAACGATGTGCTACTAGGGTACCGGTATCCAACATTTGGTCTTACCCTTCTACCCGTTTCCGACTTACCAGAGTGTTTCCAAACTTTTTTCCTTATCCGTATTTTAGCCACCATATTGGAAGCCATCTTGAATTTTCAACAGGATATGAAGATATTTTATTAGCGAGATATTGAAATTAAGTATATCTTTTAGAAAAGAAGAAAAAACTTTATGTAAATAGATGAAATTTAGGGATTTTGAATAGGTCAAATGAGTACTAAAATTAAGCTTTTGAGTATTATTAATATTAAACTGGGTATAAATTTAGTTTTTGCATATTGTACGCCATATTGAATTATAGACTTATCTGAGGGAATTGGCCTTCAGCAAGCGTATTTGAATAAGTAGAAACAGTCATTTGTCCAAAGGTCTTCACATTTATCTCTCAGAGTGTTTGAGAAGGCTATTTTAAGAAATGGTGGCCAGTCTACGTCTTGTTCCTGTAATTTCATAATGGCTAACCTTCCTCAAAACTTTGGAACCTTCTCGAACTCCGAACTTCGGTGATTTTTCTCTGGAGTTACAGGGTATCCCAAAGAATATATTAAAATAAATATTAGCTTTCCAAAACAAAATTTTCATTCTTTGATCCTACTTTGCTTCTACTGAGATGAAAACCTTTTCGTCTGAAACATTTCGAAATGCGAGCGTGCCAGTTCTAATGGCAGAAAATTACAATTTTATTCTAGCTGAAAAATGTCTGATTTCATGACAATCAAAAAAGGGATTATTCAATGCCAGAATCAGATTCTGTCCCACTGTTGTCAAGGTTTTGTGTCACGGCCGAGGACTTTATAGCGGCACTGGGGAATTCACGTAGGTTTCGGATCTGCGGCCAGTCTTCTTGACTGAAGTTTCCCTCAGTTCAACGAAACAAATGCCGGTATGTTATCGCGACAAAGGGTTTGGCTCCTTGTATTTTCATTTTCCCAGAAAAGCGTTCACTGAGAGATAACATTCCATAGACTTGTGACAAGGCTTAGACCCTAGACGCCAGTCCACTGTTAGAAACATGAATTAATTAAATAAATTCTCAAAGGTAAACAGTTACTCTTACATTGTTTGTCGTACATTTCGTGTGACATTTTCGTTCTATTCTGCTTACCAAATCCATATTGCAGTGAGATAAATCCCTTGTATCTCTACTCTTAATCCAAGGATAAAGTTTATATATACAATTTCTCAGTTGAAGGAATATTTCTGGCGTCTCATCTGTTAATCTTGAAAGTCAATTTGTACTTGATAATAGAACAACGGTGTCTTGGTACATGAGATAAATCTCGTTACGCACATCAGCACAAATTGTGTTAAAAACATGTTTTCAGAATTTTATCATTTTTACGAAGTATAATAAGATATAGCTTGTTCTCATTGTGTGGAACAACATAACCGATGTTGATCTTTGTGGAAACAACTAAGTGGACAGCTTCATGCAGCATATTAACTAACCAACCAATTCTATCATCACAGACTCGCATCTACGTTGATATTCACACCAAAGTTTTTATAAGCAAGCGCAAGAGAGTACGAAATGCGGCTACCTTTTGTCGGATGGAAATGCCACTTTCTGTAGTAATTATGCTTTGAAGCGGTGTATCTAAGTGAAATAATGTTATCAAAGGGTAAGAAAATTAACTGGTTTAGGGTTTATATTAAATATTGCTAAGACAGTTTGTTCCAGAGTGTAAATTTGTGCAATGAATTCATAAAATGCGGCATAATGCGAACAAGTGCAAAGAGAAGATCTTACGGAAGTTCGTGTTGTTCATGCAGAGCTATCCTGAGAGCATCAAGTGACATGGATGGTCGTGGTCACGAAGCAACTCGCCTTCTTAGGATATCTCAATCATGTTCAATTGGGTTTAGATCCGGTGAACGCGCCAGCCAGTTCAGGTCAATATTATCGCTTTCCAAAAATTCGTCCACCAATGTAACTGTATGAGGGCGAGCATTGCCATCCATCAAGGGAAAAATTTCACCTACATGCCACCAAAACTCCCTAACATTATATTGCCACGGTCTCATGGCGATGTCTAGTGGTAGTAAAGCCTTGTCCATTGATCCTTGTGATTTTGTGTAGAGGCGTTTGTCCAGTGCTGCTAATATCGGCACACCTCCGGATTGATTACGTTCGATGACGTTGGAAGGAATATGTCTTGTTCGCTGTTCTCCAGATAAGGCACCGTCGAAAATCAGACTTTAGAGCAGTGGCGGTAGAGGAAAAAAAATTGGGGGGGGGGCAGCTCTCAACGTTGCATATTACACCTATATATAAAGTGTTTCTGTTTTGGTGCTGTCCTGTTGTCCATAATCTACATTCTCTTTCTTTCTTCTTTTGCCTTCCCACCATTCGTTCCAATGCGCTTTTCAGTTCCAAGCTCTTCTCAGACAATGACCCAACAAATGTTTGTTTGTGTGGGTGGGTGGGTGTGATATACATTAGTCATTTTTTAAAAAAAATGCATATTAATTCTCCTTAGCTATCTATGAAGGAAATATGTACGTTTAAAACCTTTTTCAGCGTAAGAAAACAATAATTAGTTGAAGAAAAAAGAGAAAATTTTATATTTTTCATCAGTGGATGGAATTTATGGAATTTACAGAGGGAAACTTATAGTTAACTGCCAAATTTACACTGGATAAAATGACTTGATTGGATTTTACCCTACATAAAACGGCATTAACAGTCCCTCGCTCTACACATACACACACACACTTAAAAATCTATAAGTACCACACTGGATATATTGTATAATTCGACACCAATTTAGACCTAAATAAGATGATTAAAAAAAGAATACAGGAACAAAGATTTATACTTTTTATTTGTAGGTCGGACTAGAATTTCCTATATTGTTTTTAAAATAAGAAGTAAGTCGGACAACGATTAGAGTTCTGTCGTTTTCGGTATAAGCTACTGGTGGTATAATTTGGAAATAACATCTCATGGCCTATAAGCAATAAATTAAATTTTTAGATGATTGGTCTTCCCTTTGTTACAACGTTGTTGATAGTGAAGACTTTTAAAAGGTTTTAAAAACAAAAAATACTGTGTTACATAACCAAAAAACAATAAAATAAGTACTTGAAACTTGTTCAAAGAAATTAAAAAATCGTTTAGAACTCGACAAAATGCAGTTTCTGACATACACTGTGACTCCTTCCTCCAGAAGAAGCTTATCATGATACACTTCATTGCATGTTCAAGAATCGATAACATTAAACTTCTTGCAAAATAAATATTAATTATACTAAATATTTCAAGACAATTGAGGATATTAGTTTATCTTCACTGCAAAAAACTGGGAGGGCCCAGGCACCCCCAGCCCCGGCCTAGAACAGCCACTGCTCTAGAGTGACCCGCGACTAATCACTGAATAACGCGAACGGCCAACCTTCATCTGTCCAATGGACGTGAATCCGAGTCCATTACAGACGATTCCTTCTTTAAGCAACTTTCAAAGACACAAACACTACTGGTCGCCTTTGATACTGTTCTCTTTCCCGTAACCTTCTATAGACAGTTTGCCTAGATATCGGCCTTCCTGTTGCAGCTGCGAGGTCCAATGCCAGTTGACGGGTGGTACTCCGATTATGGCTTCCGACGTTTATAAACAAATAACAATCTTCCCTCGCAGATTTAATTCTTCGGCGTCCTTGCCAGGTCTTCTGGATATGTCTCCAGTGTCAATAAACTGTGTCCACAGGCGATTAACTACTGGGAAATTTACTCTGACCCATGTGACTACTTCGTTCTATACGGAGTTTGTGTTTATATACTAATTGAGTCATTTCGAAATCCCCTTTTTTCCACAATTGTCCTATAACATCTACTATTTTTTTCCCATACATTTAGTGTAGGTTTTTATGCTTTTCACTGCATGAATTTCATCACGGACTACTTGGAATTTTGTCCCTACATTTCTTGTTTTATTGCCATAATCATTTTAATTTTATGTGATCACAAATACGTTAATATATACCTACAAAACGAACCTTATAAAGACAACGAATCAAAAACATTATTGTATCATCGCGTAACTTTATGGCGCTCTTTTTTTTCTTCTGAATGTTGATAGTTCTGAATATAACTTCTACAGAAATGAAACATGGAATGAAATAATGTTAATTCTATGCATTTTCATTCTATATTTAGAAAAGGTTTTCAATAACCGTAAAAATTTGGTATATTGCTATCTAACGTAAGGCTACTAATGTTAGTGAATTACCCGTTAGACAATGTTTTAACACTCTACATTTTAAAGCTAGTCATCTGGCAAGTCGGAAGAGCAAATCCCCGATTATGTTGTACCGAAGGAATTCACATTACCTCTGATAGATGAAATTTCTTCAGGTCCTCACCAACAATTTCATTGTAAGTCTTGTAATCCAGGAAGTATAAAACTGACTTCTGTGGATCAGTTTTGAAATAATCAAGCAAAAACAACACACGCTGCACACCAAACAGCATTTTTATTTGAAGTAGCTAGAAGGGGGCCTGGGAATTTCCCCCCTTTCGCCCCTTTAATTACCACACTACCTTAGCGTACACACACACTTCTTGGCATGCGCTTGCATTCCGGAATGTACTCCGCATGCGGTACCCTAGGAGCAAAGAGATTGATTTATGTCTTGCTACATTTGGCAAATATTTGTTTTCTTGACGCTTCATTCACAGTTTAGTTAAAACGTGGAAAAAGTGGACATTTACCGCTTTATTCACTATTAAATCAACCTTGTTTAAGCAATATTAAATCAACCTGGTTGTACTGAATATTAAATCAACCGTGTTTTACTGGGGTATCCATTAATTAGGTTTATATTGAAATCTACTTTTTTAAAAATCCGTTGAATGAGATTGACGAGAAAGAATTTAAAACTAAAATCATAACCCTGGTATCTTTAGGTTTGGAAAGACTGTGACTAATGGACTTCGTGCACCCATCTTGCTCCATGTCTTATCTTGCCCTCTTCCATTAGAGTTCGAATCGTTCGGTGGAAAATCGGCTAATGGAGAAGAGTAAGTTCGCAAATTGCAGACATCTAGTTATGAGTTCTTTACTTTTAATATTATTACTAGGTAATCCTTCTTTTTTGTATGAACCTGAAAGAATATCATAATGACTCAGCATAATATCCTACTACATCTTGTGATTGAAGATTGAACTGAGAACACTCTCTATTTTAGTTGTAGTAGTATACCATAAAACTACGTGTTTTTACATGTGCAACCATAATAGTTTTTTCATTCTTTATGCTATTACTTTCAGATGCCTGCAGTTCGAATCCCAGCAGAAACATCTGAGTTGTACGGCGAGCAAATACCATATGCCTAATATCTTCTTTGTGGTCTCTCCCACCTCCATTTGCAGCTCCAACATTTGTCAACAATGTCGAATTTTGTTACTTCAGGTCATTCTTTGAATCCTTGAGTTTTCATTTCATATCATTTCCAGACGAATAAATAAAATAAAAGAAAATAATTTCTCCTACCTAAGAAGATTATGTCTGTCGACAATTTTCTTAACACTCTGTTGAATTCCGTTGAAAACACACAAGCTTGTGTTGCCCACCTTCGTTCTACGTTATCCCAATCACAACAACAGCAACTGCACCCATTGGTAACACAATCCAATAACCTATATTACATGGATTATTTCGCAAACAACATTCACTTGTTGTCTCGACACATTCAGAGTTTGACTTACCAACTATCACAGATGTCACCACAGAACCAACCACCTTGTCCACATGCCAGTGATCGAGCCACAATGATTGCGCAACTCCTTTATGGGACTCAACAAACGCTGACGGAAGTTCTAAATTCCTTCTTTCTAGTACCACGCCCAGCAGGAGTTGCCATCAATTGTGTGACGTACAACGCGCAACATGCATTATTCACAGCCACTGAAGTTATTTTTGAAGCACAAAGTGCTATTCTGAAAACGAATTGGTCACTGTTCGAGCCAACGTACTTCAGTCGGCAACTTCAGCCAGTCTTACCAACACATCCCGTTCTCTACGTAGTGCCTGACCCAATGAATCCATGCGCTACCAGATCCCAAGGGGAATGCATAGTGTATATGCCTGATGGAACAATTAGCAGATTTACATTCAATTATTGAGATTTTTCCGAATTCAAGGAACCATATTTGTAATTATGGAAGATATCTTAACTTTCTAATATTGAGATTCTACAGATTTGCAAGATTCTGTTTCTGGACTTCGGAGAACCCACTGTTGGAAACCGGCGATTGCTATACAATAGCTAAAGGTAGGAGAGGTCAAATGCGACCTTTCTATTACTGCTCTGGTTGTGGTATTATAAAAGACAAAAAAAAAGTACATTTGATTATGCCTCGCTAAGAGGCAAAGTGACATTTCACTAATTGTGAAAATAGCTATGTATTTCTGCAATACAGAGTAAAAACAATGGTAATGTAATAAAATAAAAGATATTTTATTTAAGAAACCATGTGACCTGTTAAATTAGAAATCAGTTATCTTGAACTTATATAGTTTTAGCTTTGATAAGGATTCAAAGGAGACGCTGTTTGGAATCAAATCTCTGTTAGATGCTTCTTATGGTCCCGATCAGAAAACAAGATAAGCCACAATAACTTGAAATTAAGAAATAAGGCAAGTTTTTGGTTTTAGAGGAATGCGTAAGAGACATAATACGCTCTTCCGACAAAATTTTGGCAGAATGTTATCCCAATAGTGCACAAGCTATGATAGTTTGGAATTTATGGGGGGTAGTAAATATCAGATCACTCCAAGAATGTAAAAAAGACTTCTATTTCCGTAGAAATGTGACTTGTCTCTTTTGTCCAGACCGTTTACTAGTTATATGAGAAATTCAGAAACCAAGGGATAACATTATATTAGCGAATAAAAAATCGAGATACTCTTGTATATATAACCAAAAATATACGTGACACAATTTGCCAACCGTCCGGTATTTTACCGGACGGTTCGGTTTTTGACCTCATTGTCCGGTGTCCGGTACGACCTCAAAACTGGACGTTAAATGTCCGGTAATTTTTCCTCTTACTAGTCCTATTCTCTGTTCTATTCATATTATTTTTTTAATTCCGTGGAAAGTAGATTTGGTTCAATCTGGATTCTAAGATGAACCGCATTTGACAACCGGTTGATCACGGCCTGAGCGCAATTCCATTCCGCAACGAATTTGTTGTTCCGTCGCAGTGATGTTTTCGTTTGCAAGGTGGCAGTGATGTCAATTTGGCCTATTTTTGGCTAAATCTAGCATATTTGGAGAGGCATTTAGCCATACAAATATACGAAATGCTTATAGCCTTAAATATAGCTTATTTTAGGGAACTCTTGCCATTTTTTGGCCATTTTTATTAGTCATTAAATTATTTCTAAAAATACAATTTTTCTTTGAAAATAAAGTGTAAACTTGAAAAATAAGCCTATTTGTCATTATATACAATCGTATTAATTGATTTCTCAAGACAGAGGATGTTTCATTACGCAACAAACCCTTGTTTGTTATTCTTTTTCTCTCTCCCCATCCCACAGATTTAGAGCTCCTCAACAATACTTGTCAACTCAGATAATAATTTTATTATCGTTCCCGTAACTGCCTCATTTGCTACTTTTTAATAATTTTAATTTCACATTTCATTGCAAGAATGAGACCATATATATCTTGGAGTTTTCTAATACAAATTTAATAACTTCTCGGTTCTTCAAGCCATGGAGAGTGTTTTAGTTTATTAAAGGAAACTAATAGGAGATCTAATTATAAATTTTAGTTCATGACTTCAAAGGATTCACACTATCCCAGTCCCACTATGTTGTTTTACCACTTGGAAACGAAAATTAAACGTGAATGTTATTTTCTGTAAATTTTAAGCACAATAATGAAGTCACGTGATTCTTCGTTCTCTGACTGCTTACGGACTGGTGTGAGTATTGGAGTGCGTAACAGCGGAATATACTGAATAATTTAGTTCTTTTTCGGATTTCGGAATTACGTCGTGTCAAGTGTCACCGAGTTACTGTTTTTTTGTGAAGAAACTGAGCGCTAGGCCTGCTGAGCACAGTGATTAGGACGACGGGACTAAAACGCCGCCTAAGTTCCCAAAACCAAAACGAAGGAAATGCCCTTTTTCAGATGAGTGGTTGTCAATTGAAGAATACAAACCATGGCTACGAAAAGTTGACAACGGAACAGCCAAGTGTGTTGTATGCTTTTCAAAATTTACAGTAAAACACTATGGTGTTAACGCCGTGGCACAGCACAAAAATGGAGCAAAAGATAAAAGCGCAATGTCGACAACGGGACAAACGGAAGGTGTTTCGAAATTTCTGCTGAGAAATCAGCCTCAAGCACAAAAGGACGATCAGTTGAAAGCAGAGCTCCAGTTAACTTACCATGGTGTTTGCCATCATCATAGTTACCTTTCGCAGGACTGTGGCAATAAGTTAATAAAACGAATTTTCAGTAATTCGAAAGTCGCATCAACAATACAGTGCGGTCGTACAAAAGTAGAAGCATTAGCCCAAAATGTGTTGGCTCCGTTTGCTATCAAGAACGTTATTTCAGAAGTGGGACATTCCTCATTTGCGGTAGCAACTGGCGTTTCCAACAAAGGAAATCAGAAGATGTTCCTAATTAGTTTGCAATATTTTGATGACAAAAATGGAGTTTCTACTGTATTGACAGACTTTTATGAAGATTCAGACGAAACAGATAAATTGACATCGTCCCTGAAAGCAGCAGGCTTAAATTTTTCAAAAATTGTAGCATATGGTGCGGACAACGCTTCCGTGAATTCTGGCAAGCACAAATCTGTGTACATCAACCTAAAGAAAACTCTGAAGTTTCCAAACATGATTGCAGCCCACTGCCACGCCCATATTTTCCATAATACTGCTAAACATGGTTTGAAATTACTCTCGTATGATGTAGAATCGTTTGTTATGAAAGTATTTGCCGAATTTTCGTCCAGTGCGAAACAGCTGGGCTAATCTGAAGGAATTGTTTGAGTTTACTGAGTGCGAGTACAGTACATTGCTTCGTCATGTTCCAACGAGATTTTTATCTTTGTTTCCTGCTGTTGATCGTGTACTGAAAAATTGGCCAGCATTGCAGTCTTACTTTCTAAGCCAAGGAGAAGAAGAAACACAGGAGCTGATTTGGTCATTTTTTCGCGAAGACTCCTTACTTGCAAAAGTGTACACAACTTAATGTTCACCATGTCGAAGACCATAAAACTTGTTGAAAGCGATCAACTTCAGTCAACAGAAGTGAACACTGTTTTACATCGACTAAGGAAAGAACTGAGATCCAGGAAGGAAAACAAGTTTTTCTGTTTTGCTGTTAGCCAGCTGTTCAGAGAACTGAAATCTTTGGAGCAAGCGAAGTTTGTAAAGGACGCTTTGAAAACGTGTGACAGAATAACAGTTATTACCTAGAGGAGTGGTTTGACTTTTCAGAAACATCATTTTACAAAATGGTCAGCGTACTGGATTTGACCAATCCTTTTACATTCTATGATGTTTGCAAACTGGTTGATCGATTCGGAATACCATTCGATGGAGATGAGTTATTCTCAGAAGTAACAATACTGAACGAAGTGCCCTGTAAATTGGTTGCAACCCAGGATTTAAGTTCAAACAAGGATGAATGTGCTTCAACAAGATCTGATTTAAAGTGGGTTGACTTCTTTTCCAAAGTATAAGCTCCAAATCTGTTAAATATTGTAAAACATGTGTACGCTGTACCTCCAAGTAGCTGCTATGTCGAACGCGTATTCAGCGTTACGAAGAATCTTTGAAGTGACGAAAGGAATCGTTTGTCGATGAACATGGTTAAAGCAGAGTTTAATTCGCTTTGATATCGACCTGTCGTGCGCGTAATTTGCTGAAAAGTTGAAGGCAGGAAAATTTACTGAACTTATCAAAACTACTAAAGGCCAACAAAAGTACATTTTCAAGAGCGCAGCTATTACGGCTTCATCCTCAGCTACATCTTCCAATTAAATAATGCCTCCACATCCAGTAAAAGCAGTAAAAGTATGTAGGCATTATGAGACAAACCCAGCGAAGCTGGTAGGACTTATTTTTCAAGCAGATTTTGTGCATGCCATAATTATATTGCCAATTATATTTGCTTTTCTGGTTTAAAGTGCTATGTATTATTGATGGTAGACTACAGGAATTACATGTGCCGACTCAACTAAAACTGGAATAGGTAAGTTTAATAAATGCTTCAAAAGTTACTAAAGTTATTAAATTTTAACTCCGAATCGCTCAATTTTATGTGAAGTAACAACTTTCAGGTTGTTCACATTTTTGACGAGCCATGATGTCACAATCTTAAGAGAGTATACGTACTCCAGGAGGATGTCCGGTATTTCCATTTTCAAAAGTTGGCAACCCATGCCTCTACGGAGGCTGGATTATAGAAACTTCGTCACAAGTTCATGCTTCACAAAATACATAAAACTCATGAAGAATGTTCCATTTGCTGCTCTATCTTTAATTTCTGTAGTTCTGTCCCGGAGTATTTGGAACATTTAAAACCCATATCTTCTTTTAAACTATCTATCGTATAACGAAATATCTTTGTTAGCAACCCGAGGACGAATTAATTCAGAATCATTTAGAAATTGAAATGTCTTTCTTCTTTCTTTACTGCTTGTTATCTCACGAGAATATTCCAGCGAGATAATGAAATTATCAAGTGAAGAGAAGGAAAAAGATAAGTGGGAGGAAAATCGTATAATTTCATCGCTCTCTGAATAAAATTAAAGAAGGAAGAAGTAGCTCTCTGTGTGCTTGAAACGTTTCGTTGTAAACAATCAAGAGAAAATTGTCATTTCAAGATCATTTTGCTAGGCTCCAATCCCTAAGACTTCCTTCTGATCTTTTCCTCTTCTCAGCTGGTGTCTTTTTTTTTTAAAAATAAAAAAATAAAGACGCCAAATTTCTTTAAAAAAATAATAAGTTGCTATTTTTGGTAATATAGCTAACAACTGAGGGAGTTAGTGACATGCTGGCATGAAGAGGCAAAAAGGATGAGAGAAATATTTCTTTGCTTTTTTCTGGTATCTGTCAACAGCCGGATAAGAATAATTTGTTTCTACATAGAAAGTCTGATTGAAGCTGGCTTAATCACGAGCGACCAGTGACATCTAGGAGCGTTCTTACGCACTGAGTTTAAATATTGTTTTTTTCAAATCGTTGTTTGCAAGTGGCTGCATGAAGACTCAATCGGTACTCAATTTCTCAATGGCCAACTCGAACTATGTGCTATTGAGGTAAGTATTGGGTTGGTGCAAATGAAATGTTGCAGGTCAGTAGAGAGAAGACACTTTGGGGTCAAACTTCCGCCTTTTTGCCATTTCCCCCCTTGTCCCGTGGCGTAGGTGGTATCTGAACCACTGGTAAGCCTTTCTGGACCTTAAGCTATGACATATATTAATTTCGTGAAAATGCGATAATATTTACTATGTAAAAAATCAGTTTAAAATTTACATTTTTTTTTCTTTTTTTTTTGGTACCGTCATTTTTCGCGTTGTTTATTTTACTTTCGCATTGTTTAATGACAACCATTTTCTATGCATATGTAATTTTTATTTGGATTGAATTTATTTCTCCTTATGAATGAGATAATGAAATTAATCAGACACTTGCTCATTATTTTAAACTCTTTGATTCGAGAATAGAATTTAGTTTTATAACGACCACAACATATGTGGTTTGATTACTTTTTAATGAACAAAGTTTCTTTTAAATGCGAATTTGAAGATTTCGAATGGCATAAATAGATTGTTTGTATTGTAACCCTTTTATATTTTTTTGTCTGTTATATTGAACATTACGTTGTAATGAGATCACTTTGTACTTTACTGGAAATGCAGTTTTACGCTGAACACAGTATATTTCGTTTCGAATTCTTTGAATTCTCATTATTTTAAGTAAAAGTACTTGCTCGTTTTTAAACAAGTTTCGAATTCTATGAATTCTCATTATTTTAAGTAATGAACTTAAAAACTAAGTACTTGCTCGTTTTTAAACAAGTTTGGAATTCTCATTGTTTGACTAACAAAATTTTTCAGAACGAGAATTGG
Organism: Lepisma saccharinum; assembly: GCA_022664845.1. Classification (NCBI taxonomy): domain Eukaryota; kingdom Metazoa; phylum Arthropoda; class Insecta; order Zygentoma; family Lepismatidae; genus Lepisma; species Lepisma saccharinum. The sequence continues at coordinate 20,113 of JAGDQP010032220.1, forward strand.
TATTTAACAGCAAACCAAGGGAAATAAATAAGAAAATTCTTGATCAATCTTAATTAGGTTGGGATTCGATTAAAAATTAAATTTGATGATATTCAGATTGCTACAATACGAAGGTATTAAGGGTGTCAATGCCGGGAATTGAACCCAGGACTCCTTGATTGCAAGTCCAATCTTCAGCGGGCAAGAAGTGATGGTTGTCCATTTGCTAAGTTAGGAACGAGTTTTTTTTTTTTTTTTCTGGCTGTTAGAATATCAGAGACAAGAAAGCAATTCTTTGGAGTACGGGCAGCTGTCTGGGTGTTTCAATTGTATTGCGTTTTCCCCCATTTAGGTTTCACGGTGATTGCACGAATGGGTCAGTTTTGGGGGAAGAAGAAAATGGGGACCAGCTTGCTTTGGTAACGCATATAGGGGAAATGTTTGATTTTCAGCTGGTTGCAGTAACAGAAGAGAGATTGTTCTTATTTAACCTTCATTGATCGTAAACTTTGGCACAGAACTGCAAACAATATGGTATTTAGAAAAGCAGAGGGTCATAGAGAATTGGGTTCGTTGTTATTAACTATTGAATGTCTATACCACAGCTGAATCGTTTCTCGTTTAAAAGAATACATTCCGGCTACCTTTTCTTGCTCTTTGAAAGTGTCATTGTAAATTTACATCGCGTATTTTTGTGAGACAATATACACACGGATGTTGTAATACGCTTTAGAACATAAGGTGATTGTATTACCTACTGAAGCATGTATAATTCAACAGAATGTTTTTAGAAAAAGCAAATTCAGCTGTTTACGATGTACCTTCAGTACGCTACAACTATTTCCAGCATCTGGAATGAATCGCGTCGCTTGGGATAAATTCTCCATGTGATAGCATTCTGCGTGCAATAAAAATTATTGGCCAAATGGAATAAAGAAAAGTTTATTATCCAATCAGAGAATTGAACCCTGCCTTTATGATTCGAGAGTATTGTCTGACTAGAAATATTAAAAGGACTATGCTCAATACAAAATGATACCAGTTTCCATTCTGACTTATCAGCTTTAGTAATACGAGTGATTGAAGTTATTTTCTGCTGTGAATTTTATCGAATTTCGAAGATTTAATAATTTACAGGTAAGTGTTTAACTAGATCAAATACTTGAATGTTTAAATATTAAGCCAAGCTACAACGCCTTGAGATAAAATTAAATTTTGTTTCATTCTCATTTTATGCTCCATGAAGACCAGTGTCTTATTTAAGTTGCTATTTCGCTATTCACCCGGTGAAACTGTTTATGTATTCTCACTAGTTTATTTAGGGACCCACGAGTTTGAATGCTGACTTAGCAATTTTA
>JAGDQP010032221.1:6851-21448 GCA_022664845.1 Lepisma saccharinum
ACAAAGTAGGCCTAGTATGGAACTGCAATAAGAATTGCAGACAAGAAAGGGAAAAGACACTTTAAATGGTTACTAATTAATCATAGCCCTTTTATTCTTTTAATTTTATTCTATTTCTAATTCTATTTATTTTCTGTGCTCAGTATTCAACTTTTAGCATCCATCATGATTGAAGGATGATGTCCCTTGGCAATAACTCTTCCGGTTGATAGGGATGGGGAAGGTAGCGGCCACGGTCTTACTTGAGATACCTGGCACCTGCTGAAACAGAAAATCAAGGAAAACTGTCAGGATATGCGGCAGAGGTTTTTTAATTATCATGCTGAAACTGTTTTACGGTAAAGTGTAGAACTGAACTTATTTTAAAGCTTTTACGCATCTGAGGCTCAGGGCGGGATAGGGTGGGGGTGATGATTGTGGAGGGTAGATGGCCAGGGACTATTTTGTAGGTACTATCCTGGCATTTGTCCTGGAAAAACTTCAGACAGAATGGTCGGCCGCTAGGATCGAATCCAGGACCTACCGAATGCCAAGCGAATGCTCTAACACTGATCCACGGCTGCGGAAAGTGTGGAAAAGATGATTTAAAACTTATCACTAATCTATCTAATCTGAAATGCTACTTTTAGGTAGATTTCGAAGAAAAATATACCTATTGAGATCGATACGATATGAAAGTATATATTTATATATATACAGTATATATATATTTATATATTAACACGCTAGCGGCCATAATTTTGAAGATATTTGAACCAAATCTTTATATGTTGATTCTAGGCTTAATAGCTCGGTTAAGTTCGTTAATGAGCAAAATCGGTCGCCATCTTGGATCCAAAGTGGCCGCCGAACCCATTGTTGTATAGAATACACAGCCTAAACCGCTGGGGCTATTGAAATCAAATTTGGCATAAAGGTACATCACCTTTTGATTACGAAAATGTTACCTAATGAGTTCAAAGACGCCATCTTGGATCCAAAATGGCGGACCTAAAAAAACATTTTCCACACCGTTTGAGCTAGAGATACGAAATTTGGCATAAAGGTGCATTATGACCTGTAGTTTAAGGAAATATTACAACATTTGCGAAAATTCGCCATCTTGGATCCAAAATGACCGCCCAAAATCCCATTTTGCACACCGTTTGAGCTGGATAAATGAAATTTTACTTGAAGTTGTACCATCACAAGTAGGTCACGACAATATGAGAAAACTTTCAAATAGTAGTCAACTTGGATCCAAAATGGCCGCCCCAAAAACCCAATTTCCAAATCATTGAAGGTAGAGAAACGAAATTTTCTTTGAAGGTGTATGACCAAGAGTAGGTTACAATAAATGGGGCAAACCTTCCGTTTGGAGGCGCAGCCCTCCGTGGGAGGGTACAGATGGATTCCATGGTGATGTAGTGCTGCAGTGAGATTTTGGTTAAGATGAAGGAGGCGCATCCTCTCAAAAGCACTGAAGTTGGGGGGCGAACCCCCTACGGGGTTCTGGGGGCAGCGCTCCAAGCGAAACAAAGCGAGTATATATATACCTCACAAGACATATATATATATATGTCTTGTAAGGTATCGTTGAACTTCTTGATGAATAATCGACAAGACAATAAATAGTTTCTCGATAGCTCTCATATATGGCAATATTTGAATTTTTGAAAATAAAAAAAAACTTCGAGATCTACCTCAGTCTGTAGGCCTACCGAAAGGGATTTTTTAACATCGTGTTCGATGAATGAGCAGATCCTCGTCGTCTTTTAATCAGTTGGACAAGTAGTGCTTTCAACAGGTGGGGTTGAGAAGGTTAAAGTTCAATCCGGCCCCTTTGAGAGCACTACGAAAATGCTACGAATAGGCCTCTGTGGGATTTGAACTCGTGACCACGAGCACCGAAAGCAAACACGGTATCATCTTGCCTACCCTAAAGTCACGTTCTTTTGAATTTTCAGATTAAAAAGCATAGAAAAGTCGATTTTCCATTTTCTATTAAGTACACACTCTGAACAATCAGCGTATCGACGACAGTTCAGTTCAAACAACTTGCAAGGCGTAAAGTCGGCTAAAGGTGACATAAACAAGAGGTCAATGAACTTCACAAAGTATAGTATTTTCTTCTTTCTCTCTCTCTCTCTGGCAAAAATCAAGGCAATCACAATTTCAACCTTCACTCTGAGATCATCTGGTTTATACCCATGTGCCTATAAAAATAGCCGAAATGGTCTGAGATGAATGACACCGCTTGTGACCGTGCAGACTATTTTTAATTTTTTTTTTTGCTATCTTTGTATTTATTGACTAATAATTTGTTCCTCGAATGAGAAGGCTCCACAAGCAAGAGACAAAAGTGTTACGTACCGAGCCACCGTAGCTCAGTGGTAGAGCGTTGGTCATTCAGGAGGTCATGTTTTCACACCCAGCGGCCGACCATGCTGACTGAGGTTTCTCCCTGTCACACCAGGCAAATGCCGGGATGGCACCTTCAATGTAGGCCCTGGTCGGCACCTTCCCGAATCCTTTCCCCTCCCCTATCCCGGCCTAAGCCTTAGATGGCTAAAGGCCATAAATAAAATTCAAATTGAAACAAAAATGTTAGTGTTGCGCTGCCAATAAAATATGAACTTTTGTCGTTTCTACTTTTTTTTACTTTACGTACGATTCACCGTTTTTAAACACTTTCTCCTTTAGTTTCTTATACCTTGTTGGGAACTGAATTGTGTGTTTGACCTTCAGACATTTTTGGCTGAAGCTGGAATACGAGTGGGGAGAGGAAGTGTGAGAGGAAAGTCTACCAAGGCTTAGTTTGAAGGTACCTTCCCGGCATTAGCCTGGTGTAGGCCTAACTGAAGAAAGATTGTGGGAAAATATTAGCAGCGAATCTTCTCAATATTTCCCTATTTTAGTATAATTTTTATCGTATTTGACAGATTAGAAGAAAAAGTTTACTCCAAAGCGACCGGCATAAAATTAATAGGCAGTCAACAAATCGAAAAATATCATTTGAAAAAGAAAAAAAAACGCAAAGATTTTACCTTCTGTGGCCTTTTTTATTAAAAAAAAAAAAAGTATTAAATTTAGAAACCCTAGATATTTTGATATATCAAGAAATGTCCATGCAATACTATTTGTTTTAAGCAAGTTGGGTGGAGGGGAAACTTCGAGTGCTTATACGAATATATCATTTGCAAATATATCAGATTTCTATTTGTAGTAAATTTCTTCATTAGTGCTCTTCAGGTAAGTAAACTGCGATTTCATTGACAGATAAGACATCCGTAAATGAAAACTCTGCACACACCACACTTATTTAATTTTCTGCTGAAATCTCACTGCACGTGTGCGCCCAGGATGACGTAGCCACAGCGCGCGCGCAGAGCATTTCCTATTGGCGCAACGTATAGAGAATATAGTAACCTTGGTTTTATCACAGTGTATATACTTTGTGGTTTTGTATAAGTTGAACTCAACAGAAAGAATTTTTTTATGACGTGAAATTGAGAACAGAGATCGAATATCTGACATCAATCATCCCTTTTACCTCCCACCTAGCGATGGGCATTGGGGACAAAAACAGTGGGAAGGGAAATAAATACTGAGTTTTTTCCTACTCTAGGTTTTTGTTTTCCTTTTTATTATTATTATTTCACTTTGTATTTGATTAACAATTTCAAAATTACTGTTGCTATTCATTTTCACTACGAGTCTAGATTCATTCACATAATCAGATTTCAGTGTCGGGTGGAGGAATATAGGAATAACACAAGGAAATGTGCACCGAAACTCTAGTACCGTACATGAAAAACATCTAGCTACACCGTTAATAACTGGTAGCTTGTGGATGTCTTGGGCCATTATATTACATACACGCTGAAATGGAGGAATGTAATGAGAATGTGGTTACAAAATCCAAGGAAAGCCAAACTTAGAAAACATATTTCCAAAACAAAAAATCCACTACCTGGTTTTCTGCTCTCTTTCCCATTTTCTTAACAATAAAACCCGGGGTTTTTACCCATCACTACCCTGGGTGTTATTTGTGACCAAAAGGAGTAGATGCAAAAGGGAAAACTATCTCCTCTGGGGTACGCAACGCACTCGCCTTGAACTGTGCATAGGGATGTGGAGGTAACGCTCCACATATTCTTGACCTACGGTAAGAAGTAGGTGGGGTGGTCAGTCCCACGCTCGACCACCTTCACCTTCCCAAAGTGCCTAGGAGTACCAAGGACACTCTGGTATTTATAATTTGATAGAAGGCTGAGCGCACCTTAAACGCCAGGCATGGGAACACTGTGAGAAAAGTCCCCAGCGTCCTGGTCGGGATTTGAACCCGGGCCACCCGATTCGAAGTCAGACGCGCTACCGCCAATACCCATCCATACACGCATATATTAAAGCACTGGAAGTAAGTAAAGTGGTTTTTTCCTACCTACAAACAAGAAAATAGGTAAGTAAGGTATCAGCGAAAACGTACGAGATGCCAGGGAATTTCTCCCCTTTCCCTCCCTGTAAGTCCTGAGTGCCAGCTGCTACAACAAATACCTCAAAATATTTGGTATAAAAGGCAGTATCATTGAAACGCATGCCCTACTGAACTAGGGACAAGGGCTGCGGTGGATCATTGGTAGAGTGTCCACCTCTGCCGTTTTAGGTCGTCGGTTTGATCCCTGCTCGTACCATGTGGGGTTTGTGTTGGACAAACACCGTAAGCCTGGGTCTGCACAGGGTTCTTCCGTATACTCCCACTTTCTTCATTCTACCAATCATCCCATTAGCGTTCAAGTGGCTAGAGCCTAAGTTGCCTAAAGGCCTCAAAATAAATACAAATTAAAAAATGAACGTAGGAAAAGAAAGCCCAACTGTTAGGGACCCTGTCAATTGTAAAATGTTTGTATCAGATTAAGAACAGAATAGGCTATGTTGGGACATATGAATACATTTAAAATAAAGAACTACAAATTTGAATTTATTTATGGCCTTAAGAGAAGTAACAATAAAATTAATTAACTGATCTTGGTATAGAAGGAAAGCAAGACCACTCCCTAGAGGCCATTTGAAGTGTCCCTTATCGAACAACAATATTATCATTACTAATAAACTACTAGGCAAGTATAAAATACATTAAAGAATTGATTGCAGTTACTTTCAGAACTTAAAGTCAATTAAGGCATTCTGACCTGAGGTTATTCTATGTGCAGTTTGGAGGAGCTAGACCTCCGTGTGACCCCGGAGGCCTACTATCAAATTTATGCATTCCTTGATAATAATGATAAGGTAGCCAGCCTACAATCAATATAGCTTGGTATTGAATATGCCAAATAAAGTGAGTTTTACAACATTATCCATAGTTTTTTCTAAGCCCAGAAATATCTCCACTAAACCATAATATTATAATAATTGAATCGGTATTTGGAACAAGGAAATAAATCCCAAAATCTCTTTTGTGGGAAATTAACAAAACCTGTATAATATTTTTATTATTTATTGAAAGGAAACCTTTTTACTGACTATTCAGAAGTTCCTTTGATCCTTGTGTACTGCTCAGACAATTTCCAGGTATTATATTTTTCCTTGTAAAAGTTATTTTAAAAAAAATGATGGATTTATTTCCTTCTTCCAACTGAAGAAAGAAATGTCTGCACGGTTGTAAGTGGTGAAACGTAAGTGTGAAAATATAGATCAGAAAAATAAAAAAAACTTTCAAATCAATGTTATTTACTAGGAATTCGTTCATAATAACCTTTAAAGCTAGAAGTAAGTAATAAATCTGGATTAGTTTTTTTCTCCCAACTGACAGAAATTTCACTGTATGAATGGACAAAACTGCTATTTGTCCATAGCACTGCTAGCAGTATTTTGCTTTATGCAAATATCATTTAACAATAGCAGTTGAAAATAGCAGTTTAGGAAAAAAAGTATCTAAATGCGAGTTATGTATTTCTAAATGTGAAAAAGCAGTGTAAAAGCACCATTTTAACCTAACTTATTTACCTGCATCCTGTTATGTGTGCAGTAGAGTGATGGACTAAGGTTAGGACTTGGTAGATTAGTTCATATTGTAATGGTCGGAAAACTATTGATTCTTATTAAATGAGCTTTACCAACTGGTGGATAGGGAACAGTACATGCATAAAGAAAATTATTTTTTACTTTTTTTTAGTACGAATTGTTTAAAAAAAATATGTCTTTAAAAAGTTTTTCTAATTATTTATTTACACAAATCCTAAAGTGTTCTACAACCAGTAAAACGCCACAGCGTTGCTTTATAGTGTTTATGAGTACTATTAAAAATAAATATATCAAAATATGTTTTTAAAAAAATATATAAATATGTAGAAATATATGAAAGTAACAATAGAGTACATAACGTTGCTGTGCAAATTTTCATCATTGTATGACGTCGGGAAATGATCTAAATTAACGTAACTAAATTTGAGGACATCGCGAACCATTGTGAACCACGATTTATGTACACGTAATACATTGTCTCTCGTACAGTAAACCTTGGTTTTAGATTAAAAGTTTCTGTTAAATGCTTCCTAATAATAGAGATAAGGTAAGAATTGTAAGGAGAAGCAATAATTGGGAATGAAAACCCTCGGGAAACCCTCAATTTTGTCAATTTGTTGTGCAGTTTGGCTGAGAGTATTGTATAGGGCATGACAGTTAAGATATATCGACGAGACTATCTTGAAGCTTTTTCCTCGAAGTTCCAAGGTATCTGAATAACCATCTTCAGATGAAGATTACGAACATACTAAGTAAAATCACACTGGTATCAGAAAGGTAACGGTACAGTCGGTTACTCCTTTATTAGCAACTTCACACTTCGTTGCTACATTTATTAAGAAGGTAGTTAAATTCTAATTACAAAGAAACTGTATATCAGGTGCTATATAGTCTGTATTATTGACTTTTTGTGGTACAACAATTTATTCAAATATTTCGTCTTTTATCTAAAATACCCTTGCCATGTTTGATTTCCGTCTTTTTAAATGATAATCTAATTATTTTTGATAATTTTATTGACTATACTTCTCCGGCACTGTAGATTACTATATTCATTGAGTATACTATTTTTCGTCATTGTAGAACACATGATGGTATAATCTCATAATTAGTTTAAGCTACGTGTTTAGTTAAACTTGAAGTGGGATTTAAAGTTTTGAATCATAAATGTGTCGTTTCATATGTGTTCAATGTTTCTTCTTTGTCTTGTCAATGTATCTGACGCAAATCAATACTGAAGTAACTCAAAATAGACTTCAACTTTTGATATAAATAAATAATGCATTTCAATCTAGTCAAAACCAACAGATTGGTTTCTACAGATAGTATATTTTACTACATATTTAGAAACTTAAAAATTTTAAAAAGTAGAAGAAATAAACAACTTTTAAAATATTTATTAATATTTCGTTGGCTGTAAAACCAGATCCTTCCGCCCAATTCGTTTTTACTGCTCAATACAGTATTGCTACCTGAAAAAACAGGTGCAAAATACAAATGAGTAAAAGTAGTAGCTATTTTTTCACTGCTACTTTGGCTAAATTGCTATCGCTGCTACGACTAATAAAAATAGCAGCCACTGCCTTAATTGCTACATTTCCTCACCCCTCCAGCATTTTTTTTCTTAAAAATAATTATAAACCATAGAATTCCACTTACACTCTCCCAATTTTGGCTTTATGCCCCAAAATTGAAAATTCTGGCAGAATAACTGTATCGGGTCAGATTTATGTTTTTTATTTATTTATTTTGCATGGTTGAAAACGTCCAAGAACAAAATTCTGGCAAGCTTATAGGGGTGAATATACGATATGTCTGTGGATGAAATACATACATATATATGGCAAAATGGCGTCTCCTTATCACAAGTCTCGCAACTGTCCGCTCTGTCCATTTTCTCTCCTACCAGGTGAAAACACTTTTGCGAAACGGTGACACGTTTTTTTGTGTTTGTGAAGTTCGTGTACGCCTGTCTTGGTTTTCCAATATGTAAGTGCCTATTTTTCTTCCTATTTTACCATATTATAGGCTTATATAATATAATCACGTTTAAAACATTGCACTAACTCAGTATGAAACTGAATTATGCCCTTCCTCCATCGTACTCACAGTTTTACGCCTCCCTTATTTAATTGTATTTGGATGCTGTACTGTTCCCCATCCTCTCCACCAGTTAGTTAAAGCTCCAATAATTACATACAATCGTTTTCCGACCGTTATAATATGAACTAATCTACCAAGTCCTAACCTTAGTCCATCACTCTACTGGACACATAACAGGATGCAGGTAAATAAGTTAGGTTAAAATGGTGCTTTTAGAATGCTTTTTCACATTTAAAAATAAATAACTCGTATTTAGATACTTTTTTTCTAAACTGCTATTGTTAAATATATTTGTATACAGCAAAGTACTGCTAGCAGTGCTATGGACAAATAGCAGTTTTGCCCATTCATACAGCGAAATTTCTGTCAGTTGGGAGAAAGGAACGAGTTACTTACAAATTAATTATTTATTACTTACTTATAGCTTTAAAGGTCATTATGAACGAATTCCTAGTAAATAACATTCATTTGATTTTTTTTTAAATTTTCTGATCTATCTTTTTCACATTTACGTTTCACACCTTCTTTATTCAGCTGGAAGAAGGAAATAAATCCACCAATTTTTTAAAATAACTTTTACAAGGAAAAATACAATACCTGGAAATTTTCTGAGCAGTACACAAGAATCAAAGGAATTTCTGAATAGTCAGTAAAAAGGTTTCCTTCAATAAATAAAAAATTGTTATACAGGTTTTGTTAATTTCCCACAAAACAGGTTTTGGGATTTATTTCCTTGTTCCAAATACCGATTCAATTATTATAATATTATGGGTTAGTGGAGATATTTCTGGACTTAGAAAAAAACTATGGGTAATGTTGTAAAACTCACTTTATTTACCATATTCAATACCAAGCTATATTGATTGTAGGCTACTTTATCATTATTATCAAGGAATGCATAAATTTGATAGTAGGTCTCCGGGTGCACACGAAGTTCTAGCTCCTCCAAACTGCACATAGAATAACCTCAGGTCAGAATGCTTTAATTGACTTTAAGTTCTGAAAGTAACTGGAATCAATTCTTTAATGTATTTTATACTTACCTAGTAGTTTATTAGTAATGATAATATTGTTGTTCGACAAGGGACAATTCGAATGGCCTGTAGGGAGTGGTCTTGCTTTCCTTCTATACCAAGATCAGTTAATTAATTTTATTGTTACTTCTCTTAAGGTCATAAACAAATTCAAATTTGTAGTTCTTTATTTTAAAAGTATTCATATGCCCCAACAAAGCCTTTCTGTTCTTGATCTGATACACATTTTAAAGTTGACAGGATCCCTAACGGTTCAGGTTTCTTTTACTACGTTCATTTTATAATTTGTATTTAATTTTGAGGCCTGTAGGCAACTTAGGCTGTAGCCAGTTGAATACTAATGGGATGATTGGTGGAATGAAGAAAGTGGGAGTATACGGAAGAACCCTGTGCAGACCCAGGCTTACGGTGTTTGTCTACTGCAAAACTCAGATGGCACGAAAAGGGATCGAACCAACGACCTGAAACGGCAGAGGTGGGCACTCTACCAATGATCTACCGCAGCCCTTGTCCTTAATTTAGTAGGGCATGCGTTTCAATTATACTGCCTCCTATATGTTTTCTAAGTTTGGCTTTTCTTGTTTTTTGTAACCACATTTTCGTTACATTCCTCCACAGGGACGGCTCGAGGATAAAATATCCGGGGGAAGGGGCGATAGCATTTTATTTGAAAAACTTAGGGGGTTGATTAATAAAATTCATACATTCGGATATATATATATATAATTATATATACGTGTGTTGTTCAAATTAAGTTAGGATCAAAATTAGTATGTAAAAGTGATATTAGTATGCGCCGTGTTCAGAAAAAAATACATAAATATTAAATATCTTTAATATAAATATGCCTTTTAAATATGATACATCTAATTTGCAAAAAATAAAATAATGTTTTTAAACAAATTTAACTCCTAAAGTGAAAACATGTTTACAAAATTCACTATTTCTCTTGTAGAATAAAATTCAATTGCTGCGTTATGCAATAAAGTTTCGATTTATACAATGAATTCTCACTACTTTAGTAACACCTCATTAATTGGTACCTGCGATATAAAGGAATTATATTCAGTTTTCTGAGATAAAAATATCTATAATACCTAAACCCATAATATCTATAATGCCTATAATACTTAATACCTGAAAATATATATATAATAAATTCTCGTACTTAATATCTACAGCATGGGCTTTGCGTAAACATTACATCTATAATCGAATACGTCTCTGTTTTTGTGTGCATTTAAGGGGACTGTTGTCGTTTTCTATTTTCCGATAATATTGTATTAATGTTATTGATCATTGTTCCAAATATCAAAAGAGATCACGTTTATTTGCTTGGCAGTGACTTTTGTAAAATATACACCCATTAATTATAAAATAATTAACAATTAATTATGCAAATTATCAACATGGAGTTATACATTATGAAGCCCGAAATTAACATCGAACGGAAACATATGCTGCCTTCAACTTTATTCTACGAAATTAAATACTTCACAAAACCTTGACCTTTCTAGATAATATAATATAATTTATTATATATAAATATACACGTATCAAATTTAACTATTTGTGTACGAGAAATTAGACTTTGTTTTTAACCGTTGTTTCTGCAAAAGCTGTTAATATTTTTGATAATTTTCTTTTTTGAATTACTGAACTGATAATTTGTCTTTCATTTAGAACTATTTTCTACAACTTTAACCGTACGAACTTAACAAGGTACATGAAAAACTTATGTACGCTGTAATTATTATTCATTCTCCCCATTTATACCCAGGAAGCTGGCGCCACTCGTAAGAGTCGTGGATTCTCCCATGAACTGCTAGAAGGTTTGACAGTGTTGACATAAGGACAATTTTGTTCCAAGTTCTGTGGGATGGCAGGAGATTGATGATTTATTACTCCATGGTCAGTTTCCTCGCCCCTCTCTGTTCTACAAGGTCGCTCCAAACCAGAGGGAACGCTGGCCAAACCAAGCTCCTTTTATATTTTAGACAGAGGCGAGGTTTTTTTTTTTTTTTCGTAACTTCACTCTTCAGTTTACACAGTTTTTGGTCACAAGTTTCACAACTGACAAAGGTGGTACTTGGTAGATGTTAAGTTCTGTGTTTCTAAGGGCATTCAGAACAACGTAACTACAAACAAAATGAAAATAACATCTTGTTGAAAACCTTTCTAACCTCATGAGGCATGACATTAAATGTTGTTTACTTATTGCCTTATTTTCCATGGTGTAGTTAAAGCCATAAAAACTAAACTAAATACGTAGAAAAACTTCGAGAGGAACAGGATGCAATACTATTCTAGATTACGCCAAAGGTTTGTCGGGTCAAGAACAAGTAGAGTTCCAGTATTCGAAGAATCAATTAGCCTTGTGATCACGGGCGTAGCCAGGGAGGTCGAAGGGGTCCGGACCCAATCCGAAATTCGGATTTCTATGTAAAATTAGTAGTTTTTTAGGGCAATTATGTACATTTTGCATATTACATATAAACCCTAGATCCGGAAAATAAACTGGTGGACTACCTCCGAAACGAAATTCAGAATACGCGCCCGTTTGTGGTGTATGTCTCTTCTGTAATCTCCACTAGCAGCTCATGTGTTTCGAATTATGTACCAATACGTGATTTTTACCTAGCTAATTAATAACAACCATAATAATATAACCTCTTAAATATTTTCGATATCATTACTTGTGCTTCATTTCTTTCTTTTCCCCCAAATCAGGGACTTGTGGTTTCTGGTTCTATTATTGTCCAGAAAAATAATTTTTGAAAAGCATTCGCTGGCAATACGTATGTTACTATTTTCATAAGGGTTTTTCACCCTAAAGATGTGTAACTCTCTAAAGCCCTGTTTGTGAACTGTGTTGTTTATGAATCCCGGAAAAAGTCTAAGTCGAGATTGTATGCCTCTGGATTCTACTCCAAGACCTTCCGAATATGCAGCCACTTCTCAACAATTGAGCTCCGGCCGCATGGTCTTTGCATTTTATATTTGATAACATACTTTATATAACAGCAAAAGTACGTTCAATTTCAAACTGAACTTGTAAGTATGGGAGCTCTTATTTTCGAGCTTGAGTATGGCGCCCTAAATTTTTCCTATCCCCCCCAAAATTTTCCTAGCTCCATATCAAACATATGGAGCTAGGAAATTTTACGGGGGATAGGAAAAATAAATCGTACCTTGCATACATGCATGGAAATTAAAGGTCAAACATATACTTCGTAAAATTTTAATTATTTTCTAAATCCAAACCTATAACAATTAAGCTCTTTCAACAATGAACAAGAAAAAAATAAAATCGTCACGGATAGAACTCGTGTATTTGTTATGAACTTCTAGAATTCTCTAGACTTGAATTTGTAGTAGCAGCATTGAAATTTTGTGCAAGGATAAAAATACATTAGACATATACGGAGATAGTGCTACCATTTTTGTTGAAGATCTTTGTTTTACATTAAATACATATTGTTGGTACAACTTTGTATTTTTATAGAATATATCGCATTCTATTATTTTCGAATCGAATATAACTTATAAAACAAAATATCAACGCTTTATACATAGTTTTTGAAGAACTTTCCGATAGCAAATTTCAGAAAAGATGTCCTTGACGACCCCTTACGAAGTTGCAAATTCATTTGGAAATTTCTTGTGCGAGAAATATTACAAAATAATATTCAAAGGTAAATTGAGGACCTGAATTGCAAAACATCCCAAGTCCACCAGAGTATATTTTGTTTCAGGAGGAACAAAAACAATCTAAGGTTTTGGTATGTTATTCTGTTCAGCTGAAATTATTTTATTTTAAAAAGGTTTTTCAGTTGGCATTAGGAAGTAATATTTATGGAAGTGGATAGCCCTTGGAACATAAATACCGACGAACAGAAAAAATGCAAATACGAAAAAAGTGGACTTGAGATGTTTTGCAATTCAAGTCTTCAATTAAGGTTTTGTGGTAATAAAAGGGCATTGTTAGACGTATCGGGTGCGGTTCGGAAGGTCCATGCAAATTTTATAAAATTAGATAAGAAATAAAGGGGAAGGAGAAAAAAGAAGGAATGTCCATTTTCGGGTTCTGTGCCCTTTCTGTTGGTGAACGTGGTACTATTGAACGGAATATTCCATACGTCCTGAGACGTAGAACTGTCCATGGAAAAGGCGGCTAAAGGATTGGCGAACTACTTTCTGTACAATGTTTTCAACATTAAAACACGTGTTTCTCGAAAAAGTATTTTTGAGACATTCCTTGTTTTTCCTCTTACCCTTCAAATGAAATATGTTTGCGATACCTGAAGATAATTTCTTTCCCATATTTAACTTCCATAAATTACCAGTCTACCTTCGCCATCAACTGAACTTGATTGTTCAAGAAAAACCGCAGCTATCACAACAAAAATGTCTGGGAATATTAAGTCGATTCCTGCCTGGGACAAACAATTGATAGACCTACCTACCTATTATTTTCTTTGGTTATTGTTTGCCAAAATAGTACTGACTGTTGTATATTTTGAAGTCGATAGAAAATTTTCGCTTCACCGGCGCTCGTCTGACAATAAACTCGGGCTACATTTTCTCTGGTAATAGGCTGTGAAGTCCCATGACTATTCTTCGCGGGGAAGGGAACAGTGGCGTAGGTAAGGGAGGATATGGGGGATATATCCCCCCCCCCCTTGACTCCAACTTTATGAACTTGGAAGGAGAGTATTTCAACAAGAAAAGAATGAAGCTATGTTTGGAAACATATAATTCTTAGTTAAAATATAAAATTAATTGTAAGGGAGGTAACAGCACTATAGCTTACGACCGTCCCGATATAATTGTAAGTTTATTCATAAACCGACAAGGGTTGTATTGTACATTCTGCGTTGTAGTTTCACATTTAGATAGATGTGGTAAATAACCATTAGGACATCCAGCAATATAAAAAATCTTTGACAATAATATCGATAGTGCCGGTAAAAAAAAAAAGACGATTTCTAGACAGTAATGAAGAATGTAGTAATTCATGTACGGATAGTCGAAACCCAACGAGGGTAGAACGAAGAAAATTTCAACATAAAACATTTAAAATCTATGGTTGAAGCAGTTACTTTCTACGGAAAGAAATAACTTTAACAGACGTCCTCGTTACATTACATATGAATTATAAATTAAAATAACGCATATTGGAAAGTTTCGGTTGTAAGATCTAATGTGATCTTTCAGATCATAAGGGAGAAGATAATATTTTGGTTAACTTTTTCTTCTATGGGCAATGTTAGTAACTTTTGACCTTGACCTGTTACGATTATACGAAGTCAACGCTTGTTAAATTCCACAAACATCCATGCCCCAGGTAGAATTCGCACCCGCAACCTTACAGACGTTGGTCTAATGCCTCAGACCACACGACTACCTCGGTCGGCTATAAGAGGAGAATAATCCAACCATTAAAATTAATTATTA
>JAGDQP010032222.1:0-21447 GCA_022664845.1 Lepisma saccharinum
GGTAAATTTGAAATTAATTCAGGACATAATTTTTTACCAACTTTTATGAAAAAAGTTTATGTTGGACAATTATCAAGAATCTAAAAATAATGACTGAAGACACTTGATTCTGAGGCGCTCGAGACGGACTTTTATCAAATTAGAGACATTGTTAATGGCTGTGTAAATTCTAATGAGAGCTCTTAATACAAAATACCAAGAACTAGAAGCTGCAGTATTTGGCATACACATTTATGACCACACTAATGGTTCTTTGTTCGAATCGACCGACCATACCAATCATTTAGGACAGATATAGTAACTGAAAAAAAAGCTACTCCATTTACATTCACTGTAACTAGCATTCCAAATCTATAAATATCCCGGGTTTCGGCACCATGTGAAGAAGCTAATTTCTGAAATATCCTAACGTTTGTAAAATCGGGAGTGTAAAACTCCTTTAAATATCAGAAGTGCTAATTATGATAACTTGGAAATTAAAGTATTCTAATAAAGGTCATTACATATTGCACATTGATTGATACAATGCAACAGAGAAAGATTTCACAAAAAAAAAAAAAAAAAAATGATAAAGTAAATCGGAATGAATTGTGACATTTATAAACAAATGTAAATAATTCGTGGAGGAGATGTCGCTCTTATTTCAGAATTAGGAATTGACAATGAATTTTGATGTAAAGATGTTTTAAAAGGTTGAAAAATTGCAGTTTGTAGTGATTTGAATTGACGTTGTGGTCGATATTTCAGTCTGAGTGGATAGTAAATAAGGCTCCATTAGTTCAGAAAGGTCTCGCTGTCTTTCTTCCTTAAAACTTTATATAAAAGAAATTTTGTCTCGAAATTTATTTTCTACATTCAGGAGATCTTGTGAATTGATTATGTTAAAGACTTCTTTTTACATCTTTTAGATATTAGCTTCAGTGTATCATTATGGGCATATTTTCTTTAGTTTTACACTGTTTAACTTGACAAACCGTTCGCACAATAGTACTTGTTAGAACTTGTAGGACAGACAACAGTGATAGGGTTTCTTTCAAGATTTTATCTCTGGAGGCAGAGAGAGCAATAGAAGCGCAATGCATAATTTCCAGACGTCAATGAAATGAACTTTATAAAAAAAAATATGTATAATGGAATGAAAGACGGAGTAAGATACCTTCGAAGATAATTTTCTTGGATTTTGAAAGAAACACCAAATACAGATAAAGATATGCGAGTATACGATTTTCTCTTCGTTTAGTGCAAATTGTACAATGTTATTTCAACTATGCTTCCCGAAAATAAATTAAAAAAAAAGTAGCCAGCGTTGCATTTTACATTCACTACAATGTCAGTGATTGTAAATAAATATACATTTACAATTAAATCCATCCTCTTTAATATGTCGAAATATAACAAATGCTCGCATATGCTTGGTGTAATTGTTATACGTAAAGTGAAAAGTATTGTATTTATTTCTACACTTCTTTTTGTTTGTTTATTTATTTGTTTTGTTTACTAAAATGAACAGAAAAAATTGTGAAACAGTTTCAATAATTCTACCTCTAGTAAGAATCTCTTGGGGCTTTGTAAAATATGCATTTCAGAGATACCATGTTTACTTGCCTTTTGAAGAAATAAAGCGAAAAAAAAAAGTAACTTCATGTGACTTAGTGTACGTACACTGCGTGTTGTTTACATGTGCCATAATAATTGTTATACCAAGAATGAGAAAGATACGATAGTCTTTTGCCTAAGTGTAAATTTCTAGCCTCAAAATTAGTGGGTGAAACTATTGGTTATATCTGAATACTTTTCTGTTGGATTTTATGTAAGAGTTGTAAAAATGTTCATATGATTGCAAACATCCTCCAGTTTAATATTTTATTTGTAAAATCTATCTTTCACTCTTCTTGATTAGTTTTAGGAAAATTTGGTAACACATAATGTTACCCAGTAATAACAGTCTAAAAAAAAAACTGTGCGATTTTTAAGTTTAATATTTACGGAGAGAGAAGTCGAAGAGAGAGAAATGTAAAGTGAATTATTATTATTTTTCTGGCCAGTCAGAGTTGTCGATCTTGCGAATTAAGGGCCCTAAATTTTGAATTTGAATTTTATTTAAGGCCTTTACGCAACTTTGGCTCAGGCCGATTTAGGGCCCTAACCTTTTTGTCAATACTGCAGAAGAATTTTCGTCTTTTTGATTATTTTATTTATTTATTTTCATAATGACTGCATAATTAGTATCAGGTAAACGTCTCAGTAGAACAAAGGCAACCCAATTTGGGATTAACCACCATCGGTATTATTTTATTTACTAGTTTTCTCATCGTACTGTAAAAAAAATGCAGTGGCGTAACGAACTGACTCTGCATCTTCTACCAATTTCAGTTGGTTTCGTTCTTTCTCGTTCTGAGTCACAACATTGCGCCCTCTTGCACGGACGGGGTGTTTTTCTTACGCCCTTGTGTGTTGTGTGTATTCCAATATATTTTACATTATGGATGGAATTTCCTTACGATCAGCTTTTATTTCCATATTGCTGAAATCTTTCTCTACCAATAAAGAGGTAAGAACAAACTTACGATTGCATCCTATCTGTTATTCGGGATTCTTTTTAACTGTTCCTACAATTTCTGTTTTCTTATTTACTTTCTATCTCTTTCTAGTTTCTCCTGTTCTCTTTTATTCCTTTTCTTCGTAGTCATGCCACCATTTTACTCTTCTGCCATTTGTAATAAACTTGTGTTGTTGGATTTTTCCATTACTCTATACCGTAACTATGTCGTCGTTGTCCGGTGTGGCTAAACATGTCGCCTTTAGACTTTTCTTTGTAACTGACTATCTCTTATGATTTCTCTTTCCTGTCGTTTGCACCTACCTTAAATGATTTTTGGATCAAAAGATTGTATAGATCTAATATAAACATATATGTTCTGGCCAAATATTTGTGCCTCTATCATTTTTCTGTGACAAAGAAAAATAAATTTCCTTTTGTATCAGTAAGCAAGGATATTAAACCACATGCGATGTGATTCTATGAAAGACGCACCCATTTTATTGATAATTAATCTGATTTTAATCTTATTTATCACTTGAATTGCCTCTAGAGCTTCAAAGCGTGTAAAATATCGCTGTTGGATTTCGAATTATCATCAGTTACAAACTCAAAACGAAACGTCATTGTGTATTAGGCGCGGTTTTAATTCTAAGCCATATAGATTTTAGTAAGGAACATAATGAATATTTTATATTGATATAAATGAAGGGTGTTGGGAGAAAGCAAGGAATGTCACAAAAAAGGTTTATTGAAATAAAAATCCAAGTTTTAATTCTTTCATCGCTTAATGTTTAAACGGCCCAAACAATATGTAATGATGTTGTTTTTTTATCATTTGTTCCATTACCGTTTTGTAGTTTCAATTTTCCCCAATAGAATGAGCTATACTGCACAAAATGACTAGAAATGGATATTCCCGGCCACCCTTTAAATGATCTTTTGATTCATATTAAAAAAAAAAAAAATCTTTAGTGAAATTTATAAGCATTGAAATTAAAAGCGCGTGTAACATTGAATGACGTTTTAACTTCGTATCTAATTATAATAAGTATTGTCTGTTAGTGTTACCAAGAGGTAAAGACTGAAAATAAAATTGTCTGTTCATCTATACTCAATATTGTTCAACGGAAATTATCATGAACTTTCAACGGTTGATACAAATTCAGTAATGGATTGTAAAAAATGGGGAAAAAGTACGAAATTCGTGAAAACAAGGAGAAACACTACGCAGATAAGTTTGGGTCATTTTAGTAAAATGAATTCGACTCTCTCGATTCTATTAGCTGTTGTTCTTAAAAATCCACAAATATCTATGGCTTAGTCGGGATTCGAACTCAGAATCTTAGAAACGTAGCTTGACGTTTCAGACCACACGGTTACCGTGGTAGCCACAAAAATAATCTTTAGTTTAATAACAATACACATGGTTGGTAATACGTAAAATTTGTAGATGTCAATTTACAGTCTTCTCTCACAATGTAGATACTGCCCTTAGAAGACAATATTCACTCACTGTCCGTAAACAAAGGCTTTAAATAACTTTAACGTATTTTAAACAGTATTATGAAGGTTTTTGTGAACACGAACAGCATTATGTACATTATGTTTCATGTGTCGTCATTCCGTATTATTTTTATATATTTTTTAAAAATAAGTTCACAAGCCTTTAGTGTGACTATTTCAAGTTATTTGCCTATTATGATCAGACAGTTTAGAACCCTATTATCTTCAACTTTCCCTTCGTCGTCGCGGGTAAAGCCAAATATTGCAACATATGAACATTTTTCTAATGCTCTCACTAGTAATTTTTAAAAAAAGTTCTTTACCCTAAATATTGTCTCAATTTGTACCTTCAGTTTCTACGCATTATATTGTATTGTACAGTCTCATTTTATTTTATACATACACTTGCTCATGTCTTTTTTTTTAAAAAAATATAAAAGAGTAACTATGCTAGTAAAAAAGATAAAAAGCAAAACAAAACAAACGCATGTCGTCCAGTTATGAGGACACTGGTTATTTTGAAGCACTGTTGAACCAGTGGTCACTCATACCAGCCCAAAGAAAGGGCAATGCCTCAGTTATGTGTCCATATGGCATTGTCTTTATGTAACATTATAATAGTAGTGAGTAGCAAAGAGTCAAATGCATTGTAAGATTCGTGTTTATCGAGTTAAACGTAAAAATTTGACTGGTTTATCGTGTGAAAACAAATATGAAGAATTTTATATCATATTCAACGAATTTTGTGCATTGTTTTTTCAAATATACATATTTCTAGTCTCTTAACCTCTTTTAGAGAATTATTAATTTTACCTAGTCTCCGCTTTTGAAGAACTAAAATTCGATAACAATTAATTAATGGAGAATTAACATATTTTCGTGGCGCGTATACTCTTGAATATCTGTAGATGTTATACTTTACGTCAATGTCTCTCTTCAGCTTGAAGCATGTATACGATGTTAAAGATATATATTTTTTTTAGGTTAGGTACACGCGTTTATATATTCCCTAACCCCTTGGAAAAGTTATTGTTAATTAATGGAAGCAGGGCACTATTTAAGTAGAAGTATGTACAGTCGAGGACAAAGATCAGAATCATTTGAGTCCTTATAATGAACGAGAATTGTTGCAAAGATCACAAATATTTTTACAAAAAATCACAAGTGAGGGCTTAATCAGACTTTTCATTTGTCCGCATCACCAAGTAGCAGTAGATTCATCGTGATTTTCCAGGAAGATGAAGGAATTAAATCTTATTGAAGAGAAGGACACAGAGGATCATTCTTAATAAGGAATACCTAACATTTTCTAACAGGTTTTCAGCTATGCTGTAAAACATTAGCGACAAAATTGATTGCTGGAAAAAATTACCATGTATGGAAGTGTTATGTGTCGAAAGTTTAACTTATTGAAACTCTTCTTAAAATAATATTTAAAAATCGTTCAACAATTTTTCAATACACTAAACAGAATTTGTTTATGTTCCATCAAAACAGAAATGTGAATGAATACAAGATTATCTACACGTAATGTCATATGAATTTCATAATGTTCTTTTGAGTGAGTCTGTATTCATTAAATGAACGAGATTCAAAATAGAATCTTCGGAGAGGCATTTCAGATCAAAGGCGTAAGACTTAAGGAACTAATTTTAGAAAGGCTCAAAGTTTCTCTATTTGTTTTGATCTATTTCTATTTCAAGACTACAATATGAAAAAGACCGTAATTATTTTCCACTGGAGATATCTCACTGTCCCAGTTCTGTAACGGTCTCTCAACAGTAACAATGAAAAGAAAAAGTGCCGAACTAAATCTCGAACTATGTTAAGATTAAGAGCGCTTGTGTTCATTTGGGAATTACAATCTTATTACAAAGAGTTTGTCGATGCCATTTATCAGATTAAAATCTTAGTTGTTCTCTGTAATTAATTTATAATTAATTGTTCTCTTCTAATGCAGAAAAGAAAAAGGAAATGAAAAAGAAATATTTTTCCTCTACGTTTAAGTTTTAATATTATTTTAAAATTCAGTTTCTTTGCATTTGAAGAATATTGAAAGCCACAAACGTACAAATCGATTCATTGAATTTGTTCCATAAATGTTATTTCAATATATACTTCAGAATCATGAATAGAGTCCTTTGGAAGATCTAAGCATTATAAATAATAACTATAATATAAAAAGAAGTCCCTAAAGACTTTTGGGAGAAATAACTCATGTTTTGTTATCGATAGATGATGTGTCGAGATCAGTGAATAACTCCGATATAATAATTCATACATTTGAGAGAGAGAAAAAGAGAAACAAACCAGGACTTTCGGGGAAGGAGATCCTAAAAGGAAAAGAAAATGGGTATCAAAGAAATGTACCCATACCATACGCACTGAAATCCACATACGTGTCAACGGCAGTGTCATATTTATATAAAACAAATCGAACCAACATTGTAATTCCTCAATTGATAAAATCTCTTACGTACAAACGTCTTATTTGTTAAAAAAAAATAAATGAAGAAAGCTTACTTCTGAACCTCGGCGTATTTAAATAAATGATGAGAAGCATTTTCCATCCGAAGGCAAGTTCAAGACCCAAAAGTCCCTGGGCAAAGTGAACTGACCGTTTTGCCATTGTCTTTAATCGAATGAAAATCATTATAACGTCTTAAGGATGGGATCTTACAAATTATGTTGGTTTTTGATCTGATTCACAAATTGACATAAAAGGGTAAATTTAGACCCTTATGAAATCGTAAGACATTAAGAACATAGCTGTTTCAGGAAATATATAGCGTCTGAAGATTATTTGAAAGACGGGGTAGTTGTTCGTGTACAAGAATCGGCGTACTCATCTGAACCGCTCTGTTTTGAGTACTGTCTCTATTATACGAGTAATAAGCTGTAAATGCGGCTGTTTATCCCTTACATGAATTTTTCAATCTCGGCATATCCTACTTAAACACAGAATGGAATAACATTTTCATGACAACTCTCTCAGGAAGTTCCAATTTTACCATTAAAATACAGGAATGAAAAACAAGATATACAGTAATTAAAATATCGCATTAAACCAGTCGATTCCTTCCCACTGTTACAGATAAAATGTATTCACTCCGTTTACAGTTGTATTCTCAATACCTTCAAATAAATGCCATAGGAATATAATGTTACGTTATCAATCTATACTTTTTATGAATTAAAAGATGATTACTTCATTTTACAAACGAAATTAATATACAATTTGTACCAAGTCGATAAATAATCTCAACAATGTATTTGACTATGTGCTGCGACTACTCAAATGGGCACACACCATACATAAATGCATAACAGTGCTTTCAGTATACGTATTAATGTCTGATATATATATATCTAAGCCATACACTCTAAATATATAAATATATATATAATTATATCATATATTATAAATAAATAAAACAAAGCGATTTTTCATGCATACCTGTCTGTGATAAGTGTATGGAGTTTAATTCATTTTAGGGAGAATAATTGCTAGTTCGTTTGCAATAATTAATTATGTAAGCTTGTAGATATTGTAGGAAAAAAAAAACAGTGTTTGATATTTTAAATGTCTTGGAGTGTCTTTTACCTTTTTGTACCGCCTACATTATTAGATTTATTTTAGATGCAGTTTTTAGCTGAGAAACATTATCAAAGATTCTTTGATTTTTTTTCTCCCCTTATCAAACAATATTGTCAGTATACACATAGAGATATACGAAAGATTTTATATTTACGTAATTTTTGAAGGAATAAAATAAATATAAAGCAAATATTATCCTGTTTTCCGAGAAAAGAGATTATAAATTATTTTGTTGTAGTATTCAGTGAAAACACTTGATTTTATCTTCTAATTATTTCTAATAGAGCTAACTGTTTTACCTCTTCCATTTAGAAGTTCCATTGTAAATTTCACCGTACAGTTTTGAAAAAAAAAAAAGAAATATGTATATTGAATAACTGTAATCAAGAAACATTTTTATTCGAAAGAAATAAGGAATAAAGAAATGAACTGAAGAAGGATGAAAATATTGTTGTAATCTCCTTCAATTCCCGTTTATAGCCAAAATAAAGATTTCTCCCAATTCGATATTGTTTTATTTTCCTGGGCTTATTTATTTCCTCATCCGTAATATTTTAACCATATATATGTGGGTTGATCAAAAAGTAACGTTTCCTCAATAAAAATTTCTTATATGTCTGGATATATTGTAGTGCCGAAGGGTAATATATAATATACCCAAGTATATATCGAAGGGTGGATTATTTCAAACTAAAAACGGTCTTGTTATCTTCTTGTTTCAAAATCGTTTTTGGCCCATACAGCCCTTTTTTCTACTTCAAATATATCTTAGCTTCGAGATTACGTACACATAGTTTTTACACTTATTTGTTGCGTATTGCAGTTTACCAATGGGGTAAATATCTATATATAATGTATGTTTGTGTGTCTCGTACTTATATAAATCTACACGCATCTAAGTACTGATACTAAATTTTGTATCCTAGGTACTGGGACAAGTCGCAGAGGTATTCCAGATTGTTTATATTGCGCCGTAGTTGTCAGTGTTGCCAGCCTAATCTAAAAAGTCAATTTTTCAAAGTTATTCCATTCCGTTAGACATATCCGCACCAATAATGGAAAAATGATGTGGGCGTCTCTGTTCCCAAGCAGCCCAATTGTCAAGGCTGCCGACCTATTTAAAAATTAAGTATTTTAAAAGGTTCCCATATAGTTGGACCTACCCGCACCAAAGTTGGTATGTACATTATTCGACACCATGGAAAAGATACCGACCAATTCCCCACCTACCAACGGTCTAAGTGTTGCCAACCTATTTTAAATGTCCTCTAAGGATAATTGTATGTGAAGTATAGAATGCAGTGTAGCAGATCGTTAATATATCAGGTTAAACTTTGAAAGTCGAGTGAAAATTCCGACCAAATTTTTCACCTGATAAAAGAAATACTTACCTACTCTGTGGCTGGTTCGATCATTTATTGTTAGTGGCCATATATCATAGGATAAATACCGCATACATTAGATCCCGCACCAACAGTCGGATATGCGAGCTAGTTCCCTATCATATCGCTTTTAACCCATACTGCGCAAACTTAGTTCCAGTGTGTACTTTTTTATCAGAGTAAATATGACCAATCTTACTGTGCAGACTTATATGCTTACCCCCGAACCCAAATAAAGACAAAGGAAATAAATACTGCCCTCAAGAAAAAACACCACAACCGCAAAAAGTGATAGAAAAACAAAACTTCCATAAATAAATTAGTAGCACATTCTGCCATAAAAATAAGAGAATTTTCCCAGCTGTATATTCAGTATTAACCCTAGAAACAAGCTCAGATTTCTCTTCAGCAAACTCGAAAGGAGTCCGATTCGTTTCATCTACCTGGTAAACAAAAACCCCATCAAGTCAGTGGCAAAGGAAAAGTAATAAACAAAATCACAAATCCTCCTGATAATTAATAAAATCAAAACGACTATATTTTCCACTAAAAAAATAAATTAAAAAATCAAAGCTAGACGTAATTTCAGAAGAAATTGTTCGAGCTAGAGCCTGCAAACTCCCTAATAATGCATAGTTAAAATTAAAACTCACCCAGCAGACATAATAGTACTATATACCCCTATATTAATACAAGATAAAAATAATAGTAAGTTCAACGAAAAAGTAATTATCAAACTTACAAATATTGTCAATCCAAATCAACCAGATGTGGTATGGGATGAAATTGCTTTCAATTTCTATGATATTGCTTTTAATTCCTACTGCGCAGAGACACCTCCTATGGGTACCAACTGCGCAGCGAATCTAACCGGAAATGCCGAAAAGTACTTACAAACTATCTGTTTTGGTCCTGATTGATCAGAACTATCTGTAGACTTGATTTAATGTACAGCCAAAATGATTATATTTATATTACGGTCAAAATAGCGACGAGAAGATATTTCACGTGGTGAAACTAAGTCGAGCTGATAAGAACAACTTTTTGCTGCAGTTGTGTCAATTGATAGCTGACATATTGTATAAAAATATTTTCAAATATGGCAGCAGAATGTGTCATGTAACGCTTTAAATGTTACAGATTCCCAACCAAAGTTGATCAGAGTTTATTCCCCATTGATATCAAGATAGTGGTTCATTGATTACATGATACCTAAAGCTGAGAAAGATACATCAATTGAGTGGAACACTGTTTATTGCAGATGAATACCTCGGTTAGAAGCAAAGATATATCATTTCCCAAGATGGCGGTTCAAATGATCACATGACACCTAACTTATGATAAGTGTACCTCACCTGAATCGAATGGTGTTGATTTCAGATCAATGCCGAAAAAACTAACAGCAGTAAACACTATGTCCAAGATGGTGACTGAATGGGGCCACATGACAACGTTGATAAAGAAGCGTTCGTTATTTAAAGTATCTGCACCAAATTGTGTTACAAATGCCTACAAAATTAAAATGTTCATTTATCAGACAAACTTAAATTTCTCAGTTATCCCTCGAATCCAGCAGATAATTTATGCCTATGTTATATAGCGTCATGTTCTTTAAATGGACCTAATACTACCTGCTTTTCACACACACTTCTCGATAGTGTATCTTGTTAAATACAATTTTTCTTATCTTCTATTTTTTGCGTATTTTTCAACATTTTTCTTGTTTTGGACTGAGTAATTCACTTTTAGAAACCTTATTACAGAATATTTAAGGGTTGCACTGCACAACCTGTGCACGTAATCTCATTTTATAATCCACGTAAGTTTAAAAGTAGCTCTTAACAATACTTAGTAATGTTACTGCGTTCTCTCGATTCATTGAAGAACACTTACCTTCGGGGGGGTTAATTTTAAATGTGAGGTAGTATATGCAACAAATGCTGCTCAAATTATACAAATAACATTAGAAATTAGAATTAAAACATTATTTATTATACTAAACTACAAATATACACTTTTTAAATATACAAATATAAAACGTTATAGAAAAAATTACACATATTTATTGCATAATATGTAAACCAATATGAGAATACTTTGTAACATTCTTTTTCTTTAACCAAAGGTTATTTTTTTTGCAATCGTGCACAATGATGTCACAATTGATTCAAGCTAACAATCTTGTTCAATTCTTTTAAATTTGCTGGTATCCACCCTGCGAACGATGAGCAAACCTTTTAGGATTTCTGTTGTGGTTTCATCTAGCTGGTGACTGCGACTGAAAACATGGGAGAAAAAAACATGGTATTAGCCTATTTATAAAGAGAAGATAGATAAATGAACACATAATTTAGAGGGTTGTCAATAATGTTAAACTATTAAGGTTTAATATTACCGACAATAAATAGACAATAGAAACTAAACACAGCAAACAGAGCATACTTTGCTCTGTTACCGACCCTCCGGTCAAGAGCATTAAGCAGAGGAACAAAAGCAGAAATTTACAGTACATTAATTAGACCAGTTGCCGTCTATGGTTCAGAGTGCTGGATACTTCAAGAACAAGAAAAACAGGTGTTAGGTAGCTTCGAACGGAAAATCCTGCACAAAAAATATTCGGACCAGCAAAACTAGAAGACAGTCAGTATAAAATAAAGTACAACAAAGAAGACATTACAAATAAACGGACTGCGGTGGCTCGATCAAGTAAACAGAATGGTGCCAGGGTGTTCTGTAACAGCAAGGAGTATATTTGAAGGAACAGTGGAAGGGAAATGCTCGCGAGGCCGAGCAAAAAGTAGATGGTGGGATTCAGTGTTAGGCGATATGAAGCAAGGAAAAAAATTCAGAACTGGAGAACAATAACGAAGGACAGGCGTCTGTGGATGCAAATCCTACTGGAGGCCAAGGCTCGTTTCAGAGCTATGGAGCCATGAAAGAAGAAGAATGTTGTAGATCACAGCTGCCATCTTGACATGACCCTTGCATTGATTGATATGGGAATTGTTTTAACTTGTCTTTTGTCTCTTCGAAGTGGAACTTGTAAGTTCTATTTTGATGTAATTTTTCTTGGTGGTTATTCTGACGTACTCAATTTTCCAAATACTTATTATCTTGAAATATATATGAACATAATGTATAGTTAACAGTTAACTCTAGAAAACGCAATATTTCCACGGTAAAATGTATTGTCAGTGTACAAAATTGACAAAATAGGCATGACAAAACGTTAAGAAAAAATAGAATTTGAAAATTTAACTTCTGAAAGGAATGGGACATGTAAAACTATCCCCCATGTAAATCAATGAAAGAAGCGTACCAAGATGATGGTGACCCCAACATTGCTAATGACGAATCATGTCATAAATACGTTCTTTTCTGAATTCGACTTAATTTGCAAAATAGAGTATTACTTTAGAGACTGTATATTTCACTTTGTTATTGTTAGCTATTAGGATGTTTTCTATTTCTTGAGACTCTTTTCGTTACGTTAAATTAAAACCAATCAAAACACAACACGAGAGTAAGGGGACCCAAGGTACAGAGCAACTACAGGAAATCTATTTGAATATTATCTTTAATTAGATCTACACTACTACGAAGACGCTATTTTATTAGAATTTAAATAAATTAAGCTCCAGGAGTCAATTCTCAGTTATCCATATTATAATGAATTTCGTTGATATCATGTTGGACCTTTCTACCTAAAACGTACGACTGCTTTCTCTTTGAACTGTTTGGTCTACCTAAATAATCCATGTGTGATGATGACATTTAAAATATTGTTCAACGAAAAATCAAAAGTTACGAGGTGTTCTAGAATTACCAGAGGTTAAGTATATAATTTCTAGTATATATAACTAAGACAAAGGAAAGCCGGAAGGGTAATTTAAGTTAAAATTAAATATAAAAAAAGGAAAGGATATTTACTTACATCATATTGTTCCAGTTGTAAAGACATAATTAAGACACAGATGAAAAAACTATATTTCGACCTTTATCATCTTTGTCAAGCAGAAAGGTGTGGACATGACGAACGCATGTACGAATACAAA
This sequence comes from Lepisma saccharinum, assembly GCA_022664845.1. Classification (NCBI taxonomy): domain Eukaryota; kingdom Metazoa; phylum Arthropoda; class Insecta; order Zygentoma; family Lepismatidae; genus Lepisma; species Lepisma saccharinum. The sequence continues at coordinate 13,081 of JAGDQP010032222.1, forward strand.
TGAGTGGTACGACGGCCATATCTTACGTATATGTTTTAGTCACATCTACATCTTTCTGCTTGAGAAAGATCTTACAGAGGTCGAAAAACAAATCTTTTATTTTATCTGTATGTTAGTCAATATTTATATTTGGGTTTTCCATTTAATCTTTACTGCTTACACAAGTGACGGTATATCACAGCTTGGAAACTGCTATATCAGGTTATTTTCCATTATAGAGAAAATTATAATTCCAGAGATAATACTATCAAACGCTGTCAATATCTTTGAAACGAATTAGTGTCTTTCAGCGAATTCCATAATAGTAGAGACATTTTTATATATGCACAGAGGACAAGGTATTGAATATAGAAAACATAGCTTTATAACAAGGCTGATTATACTTTAATAATAAAAAGAAACTAAACTGTTAACAGTTTCGGAAGTATACCACCTCCTTCTTCAGACTGCACTCCACAACTAAACATAGAAAATGACTTAAGAAAACAAGAAAGGAGATAGCCTTTTACTTTTCACCAATCAGGTGCCAATACTAATTAAAAGTTCACTTTTCTTACCCTCCGTTTATTCTGTACTCGTTTTTTTTAAAGATATTTTGTTTAAGCCGGTATAGGGAGGGGGACTTGTTTTTGCGAGAAACTATTTATACGAAGGAATTTCCAGCATTTATCTGATAAAAATTGTGATTGATCTCTTGGCTCATCAAATTTCACAGGTGAATTGCAGGTTCCGCTCGCCCGAGAAGAGAGCAGCGCTAAGGGAAGAAAAGTGAACTTTTAATTAGCACTGACACCTGATTGGTTGAAAGTAAAATGCCATCTCCTTTCTTGTTTTCTTAAGTCATTTTCTATGTTTAGTTGCGGAGTGCAGTCTGAAAAAGGAGGTGGGATACTTCCGAAACTATTACACTTTAGTTTCTTTTTGTTATTAAAGTATAATCAGCCTTGTCAGAAAGCTGTGTTATTCTTTTTTCAAGATGGATATACAAGGTCGTATTGTCATAATATCCAAGATGGTATTAAAGTATAGAAATTGTTGAGGTCAGAATTATCAGGTAAGGTTTCTTTTTGTATGGCAGAACAGTAAAACTCGGTTATAATGACATCCAAGAGACTTGAAAAATTGTGTTGTTATAACCGAATGTCATTGAAACCGAGGTTTACGTCGTTATGAGGAATACTTTATGCTATAGGTGACGTGTCTCTATAAACGAGTTACACTGTATTTTATTTGTTACCAGGATAGCTCAGTACTAGAATCGCTTTCATAAAATATATGCTTTTAAACTGCTTCTACAATCGATAGAAACACAGGCTTGGAGAAGAATGGTGATTCATCGACACTTATACAAATTTGCCATGTTATTCAAGGTTAAACAGTTGTTTTGACATCTATATACAAGATCTTAGTCATTACCTTCTTTGTACCCAGAATAAACTTACTGCGTGAACAATATTCCTTTGCCCACACGCATAACAAATACGCAACTTGAAAGTGTTTCATAACAGGTCAATGTATTGCAAGGCAACTATTATCGAAACTTAAAAAAATCTTTAAAAGTTGTAATTAAGTGTTTGCGACTGGCGTGCTTACAGCTACAGTTATTTGATAAGAAACAATAATTGCATTGTATTCATTGTTTCGTTTTTGACTCGAAACCTCCTCCAAAACAGACACGTAAAAGAAATATTAAAAGAAAAAGAAAAAACAATTTGCAACAGTAGAGAAGTATAGAGGTCTCATTTTAAATCAGACCTTCATACATCTTTATTGTTGTAGATATATTTCCTTTCTTTCTTTTCATTTCTTAAACTTTTCACGTGTTTGTTCCCAAAGATGTTTCCAGCAAAGAAATGCATTCACATTGGGATTCTCGTTTTTCAGCTGATAACGGAGGCTATAAGCACGGAAGTACTTGATGGATTGATTTTTATTGCGTTCCGGTGACCACATATAAGTGATATTGGTCACAGTGGTATTGAACATGGCAATGCAATTATAATACAACGATTATGACATCAAATATTGAACAGAAAGCAGTAAAAATGAACAATAGAAAATGATAACGGAACATTTAACATTTTACAACAAACATTTAACATGATACAGTAAAATGAATAAGACAAAAGATATAGCAAAATGACATTAAACACGAAACAGTGAAAATGAATAACACAATGTGATATTATACCCAAATTACCACAAACATTAAACATAAAACACTAAAACTGAATAAGACAATAACATATTATGATAGCGAAATTATGACAAACATATTATTATATACAATGCTTATGGCAATGATGATTGAATACAATCGTATGTACAATACAATGAAATTTGGTGTTGTACGATACTTGAGCACAATATCTTCATATATTGCAATTGACAAGTTATTACACGGGGGCCGGCTGAAAGAACTCCCTATTTTTAAACAATTATGTTAAAAAAAAAAGTTGTGCATCACAGAAGGTTGAAATACTTGTCGATTTAACCAGCACTACATATTTTCTTATACATAATCTTTTTCGTGTGTAAGTACACGGTTACACTAATGCTTCAGACGTCAAAATAACAGAATTTCACATTAGTTGCAACGCATTATTTCCAATTACATTTCAGTTTGATACACTGCTCTCCATAGTGACGAGTCCCAAGCACTCAGGTCTTCATCAAAACTCGCACCATGACAGTTTACACAGTATTATCTTGGTTGTACGTACAATCAGGGGACCTAATTTCGTCCTGTCATTTCGCGCAGCAAGACGCGACACGATTTCTGGACAAGTAACAAAAGGAACAGTGGACGACACAAAAATTCTGTGATTTTGACATGAGGGATGTTAGTATAACCATGTATTAACACAAAACATGATTGTGTGTGTGTGATAAATTAGCGTTTCTTCCAGGTTAGATTAGTACGTATTTCAAACTTCTTCGATGCTTAACAAGTGTATCAGGCCTTGCTGAAATGTTTAAGCAGTGATTATTCATACATCCCTAACACCCCTTAAGACATAGAACCACTATACCCCTAACTAATAACATTTCTTAGCAAAAAAAAAAAAAAGCGACAGAAAGAGTGCTTTAACTCAACTAGAGCCCTTAATCTCAGTCTTACGTCTCACTGATTTGAAAATCTTGGATAAAAACCACTGCGTTTAATCTCGTTAATGGCTCGACGCGAGAGATAGATCAGCTTTTTGAAAGTTAGTACTGTAAATGAAACCTATAAACTGAATTGTTTCTCATTGCTATACAAATCATATTCATTACCTCAAAATCCAAGCTGCTTCCCTTACTTGGCCATTATTACTTCCGTCAGATTCGTTGACCATTTGACAAGAGTAGAGAAGTGCATATTCCGAGTAGTTAGTCTCGATGATACCAACTGACATGTCAGTTTTGTCTGTGTAGAGAAGAAAAGAAAAGAAATTTAACAAATGATTGCTTCCTAAGGCACTGATATAGAGTATAAACGCAACTATTAGTGTAGTGATTTTGTTAAAGCACTTTTTTCTAAAAAAAAACTTTAACACAGTGATTCTGCTTCATGGGCTGGCATATTATGTATTTAATAATTGCATTTTTTTGTGATTCGTGTAACAGAAGTTTGTGCGTATGTATATTATAATTTGACAACACTGCTACCTAATTTCATGGCATGGTATCTAATTTGGTGATACCTTTACCTCTGCAGCACAAAGGGTTGGCCCAACTTTCAGAAATTGTGAGCATGGTTGAATAAACGTTATAAAATGATTATATTGAAAAATGTTTGTGTTACAACGTTGAGCCTACCATAAATTTTCGTTTGATCACTTCGTCGCAGTTTTCCAACAAACTTCAATACTGAATCAACTCTGATATGCAATTTGGAAGTGGTTGGTGGGAAAATGTTCGAGAAAACGGACCTTGGAAACCGTTTATCAACCATGCCCAACGAAAAATCAACTTTGGTCCAACTATTTTCTGCTACTAGGGAATATAAGACATGAACATTATGAAATAAATTATATAACTACATACACTTTTGATTGTAATATAAATCTGAGGAAATCAATTAAAAATATGGTTTGCAGCTGTAGTGCCACGTTGTATTATAATAATGTTAACACTTTTGTTGAAAATTCATTTCCTTAGCTAAGATATAGATGCTACGTTCATATTTATAACACTTTTGATAAACTGAAAATACACAAAAGGAAGCCTTACTTTTAAAAAATCAATATTAATTTTTAATATTGTTTTTGAATTCTTAAACGTCTGTATAATCAGACAATACATGTGCCAGAGAAATATTCATCTTTCCCTAACTTGCTAAGAAAGCACAAAGTACTTCAAATATAAACAAGAACATATATTTGTTGTACGTACTTTAGAAGTTTAAGAGTAGAATATATTCTACTGAGGCATTATCAATTTATATACAATTGGAAAAAATAAAAACAAATCAGGAATTGTCCTTTGAATTGGACCTGCCCACTTTCGCTATAACACACTGCAACTCCACATGCAGCAGGAGTAAGTAATTGAACAGTCTGCGTCATGAATCGTCTGTATCACAAATTATTTGTGGGTGCTACTTAAAAGGGTGAAACGAAGACACAAAATATTATCATCAATGTAAGTTCCTTCAATCTATCTGTTCTAGTTTTTAGCTTTTGGTCGTTTTCAAATGTTATTTATTTCTTTAACAAACTCCAAATATAGTCCAGAGACCATTTTTAATTAGGGACTTATTCAAGGTAACATTCCAGCCCAGCATTTCAGTGCGACCGAGGGAGACCAAGAAACGTCCGTCAGAATAGGCAACAACTTGTTGCAAACCCACAACCTTCTGAATACAAAGCCAGCGTACTGGCATCTAAACTACAGCCGCTCGGTTGTTTGTCTCTAGTTTTCTGTGTTCACTTCATTGTGATACACACACAAAATTTGGGAATGAGATCGTACTTTATGAAACTTAACACAAGTAAATCCAATACAGACACTCTACTTACTCGTAAACTGAAAAACAAACGAAGCTCTATCCAAATCGTTTTTCAGTCCTACGCCAACATCGGTTTCTCGTTCGCCATCATCTGCAACACCTGTTCTTTCAATCCGTAAATTTGCATCATCTTGTAAACCGTAAGTAACACTAACACATTTGAGTTCAGTTTCTTCTTCCTCTGCAAGTCCCAGACGTTGTATCTCGTACCACGTACCCAGAAACTGTAAAATAAATAAAGAAGAACGTTCGTTAACAATTTTCTCAAGGGTGCGTATATTTGCGTCATATGCATATTCCAATTTTAGGAATAGGTTTCAGGTATTGTCTTTTGTCGATTTATTTTGACATCTCCACGAAATTTTTTTCTGGAATAAATTTGAATACAAACAGGGTGTTTACGCTTGAATCTTTGTGGTGAAATGTGGGAAAAGCAGCGGCTACAGGCACGTCAAGGCGTGACTCCAATGCAATGACGTCCATTGCCCTGATAACTTTGCAGATCTGTAAAGAATGACGATGTATAAAGCACGGGGCCGAGGAAAGCCGAGATTTCTCTGCGCTCTACAGCTGGCATTAATCTTACACATATGCATTGCATATTCAATTCAAATTTAAAGAATTGTAAATTATTGCTTGGTTAAAATTTTTCCATCTCGAATTTTTTAGAGTGTATTATTTAAATTTTCAAATAGTTGAGAGTCAAGAGTAAAACTAGACGATGCATGTACATTCTGTCGCAATTTTAGCGAATTAATTTTGTTTTTAGATAGTGCTAGCAATATATTAACTATACTAACAATAGATAGTGCTAGCAAAAGTTGGAAAGGTACTAGTTAAATCACTGGTTATCTTCCAACCAGTGTTTCTCTCAAGAGTATTAACCAGAGATGCATGACTAAAGTTGCTCTGGGTACAAGCTGTCACATCGGTTTTCTGGGAACACGCTGGGATGGGTACCCAAGACCAGTATTCATTCTCCATTTTATTCATAATATTACCGCAACACGAAAAATACTTCCTAGAATTTAGTAATTGCATGTGGAATCTAGTTTTCGTCCCTCTCACTATTATCTACGAGGTTCCTTTGAAAGAAATATTGTTTCCAACATTTGCAAATTTATTGCTACTTACTTTCTATTTGAGTCGTTCTCTCGAAAAGATAAAATTAGCCTAACATAAACGTAGTTCGTATGAGCTGCACTAGTTGAATTAGTGTACACTTTAGCATTCGAGTGGCCGGTGTTGCTTGCACATCTACTATTCGAGTGGTCGGTGCTTGAGCAAGTAGCGTAACTGTGTAAGCATTTTTTATCTCTTGCGCATGAGCAAGTGCAGAAGAGCGCAGACAATTGACAGTCGTATTGCGTTCACAATGTATGGATGAAGAAAGATATTACAAGTGCGCCACGTGTTATTAATAGAAGAAGAAACTTTACATCTGCACGTTCGAGAGAGTATAATATGGTCACGCTCTTGGTTACTTTAACTTTTGCGCTGTAATTGATATTCTTCATGCATTAAAATTTGCTACGAAAAATAGGACACATTCAAACCGACAAAAATGCTGTAGCAATGAAATACCACAGCATTTATTGTTTAACACGGCGAGATTTCGATTATACGAGAAATGCTGCGCTTCATCTCAGCATAACTATTCCCGTGTCAAGCGGACCTTAAGGTGTGACAGCACACTAAACATCAGACGCTGCGTTTGAAGCAGGGTTCGAAATGGACCGGAGCAAACGCCGTTCCGCTTCGTGAATATACATAACCTTCCGGTTACGTCTTGTCACTGTAGTAATCATAGACAAAAAAGAACAGCAGCATGTTAAAAAATAAAGCGTTCCGTTTCGTGAAAATTTCAATTTCGAGCCCTGGTTTGAAGCAAATCTAACGTTCGTTTACTAAAAGAGGTATAGCGATTGGGGTTGGCGTCTAACGTGTGATTAATATATTATACGATCTTTACGTAGTCTGGATATGAACACGAACAAGTAGCGACTAACGCTCTCCGGCTTGCTCCACGAGGACTTTGCGAAAGAATGTTCACAGTATGCTACTACTACTCTCCGCACGTCAGATTTCGTTCATTAATTACCATTTACACCCTTCCTATTGGACGGCAGATTAAATAAAATAGGGGTTGTGCTAAATACTCGGTTATGCAACAAGGTCAATGTACAAAGTTTGATTACGATCTAAATTTTTGACATATGTATGTTTGGGTGTAAGTACATTGTCATTTCACTTTTCATGTATGACTTTATTACGTTCGCGTATTACGCTATTATTTGATCCGCGTTCACATCTATAGCATGTACACGATCGTATAATGGATTAACCGCATGTCAAATGTCAACTCAAACATTGTACCTTTTTTTAAAAAAGAAACGTGCGTCAGATTTGCCGCCTCTGTCGTCTACTGCGTGTTACTATGGGTACATTAAATTAATTTTCTCTTGAGCTTGAACGCATATTAGTGCAAGCTATATCCACTAAGCCACTTCTAATAACTCGGGGGGATCTCGAGCAGTGTGTTTTTTCCCCTTCACTGTGCTCCTTTAACGTTCCCTTTGATACCCCCCTTGAGAACTTTTTTTTTTAATTTCACAATTCTATGGTAAGGCTTATACAGATCCACCTGTCGGAGACTGGATTCAATGCTATCAGTGTCCCTCATGGTCATATGAAAATTGCATTTGTAGGGGGACAAGAAACTATGTACCAGGTGCGTAAATATGAAACCGGAATTTATGTACAGAAAAGACACAGTGATTGGATGACAATGCTAAGAACTATTTTATTCGAAGTATTGGTCATCGCTAGCGATACATTTCTGCCATCGTTCCGGCAATGTGTAGATGCCAGACCAAAATAACTGTGCCTCTTGTGCTGCAAACTAGTCATCAAGCCATTTTCGTAAGATGTGAAGCGCTGGTCAGCAAGTGCGTGTCCCATGGATGCAAATAAGTGAAAATCGAAAGGCGCCAAGCCTGGTGAGTAAGCCGCATGCGGAAGGATTTCCCAGCCAAACGTCGTAATCGTTTTCTCGACCGGTTTTGCTGTGTGGTAGGGTGCATTCGTGAAGCACAATCACTTTATTTTATCTTTGGTCATATTCTGGTAGTTTTTCACGCTTGATGCAAATCGATCATTTGTTGTCGGTAACTTTGGGTATTAACGGTTTCGCCAGGTTTCAGCAGTTCATAATAGATCACTCCCTTCTGATCCTACCAAACACAAAGAATTGTCTTCCATACATAGCGATTTGGTCTTGCAGTCGATGTCGCCGGTTCTCCTGGAGTTACCCATGATCTTCTACGCTTAGGATTCTCGAAATAGATCCACTTTTCGTCATCAGTCACAATTCG
>JAGDQP010032223.1:0-16200 GCA_022664845.1 Lepisma saccharinum
TAATAATTATTCATCAAGCAACTTCAAATCCTAGGTAGCATTAGTCTGTACTAATGTTATTTATACAAAGATAAAATGTCAAATATCGCACAGAAAAATGGCCATTGCGGTCATCGGGAGTCGAACCAAGCACCCCAACATTATTTATGTGTTTTAGTATCTACAAATGTACTTTTATGTGCATATTAAGTTGAAACACATATGGTTCCTCACTAAACTCCATGAATCCGAAAAGAAAGCAATTGTCTTTGTTGAAGTGGTGAGGTGAAGCATATGGTTGTTCTGCCAGCTAACCCTTGACAAAACTTAAAAAGAAAAAGAAATAATAACGCAAGAGACTTACACTCATAATTCCTTCATTTGTTTACATTCCTTTCACATTTTGTTCATTAAAGTAAGGAAAATATGTTCCAAAAAATCCCAAAATAAGGAGCCGTTTTGGGTGCTTAACAGAGTAGGTTGGAAGTACTGTTGAAAATTCCCTCTCTTTATACAAAATGAGAGACACGTACACTTCTCCATCCAGCTGAAGAGGAGCAGGAGACGGGGTGAAGGTCATGTGAAGCCTCATCCTCTGGCACGCAGACACACTAACCCGCCCGCCAATGAATGAATGAAAATAGTCGGCTGCTTTTTTTCTGTCGCTCATTTTTTTAAAAAAAGAAGAAAACTACATTCCTTCTCTGATGTTTAATGCGGGCGGAAGCCATATTGGGTGGAGCTCAGTATGCGTGTTAGCATATACTAATAAAAAACAAACAAGTGACAGGAATAGAAAAACATGAAGAGACTTCTTTTTCTTCTCGTTGAATTCTATATCTTCATGATATCAGCACATCTTAGATTATCTTCGATTTCAGTGGTTGGTGTTACGTTATTTATTATTCATTATTCAAGATAAATCTGTAATCATAAGACTGAAACACTATTTACCAGCATACTCTAATGTAGATAATTTTTCCATGCAGTAACGACTCACATTTACAAATAGAGTTTGATTTACTGTAGAATAAAATTATACTAAAATAAAATATTATACATTTCCTACTTTAGTTCTAAATGTTTTAATACTACCTTCCTAGTATCTCTCTACGAAACTACAAAATATCCGTCAAATTGGAATACCACAGGGTTCTGTTCTTGGCCCGTATTTATTTCGTTTATATGAGATATTCAACATCAAATCGAACTAGGGTTGCCAACTTTTGAAAATGGAAATACCGGACACCCTCCAGGAGTACGTATACTCTTAAGATTGTGACATCATCGCTCGTCAAAAACGTGAACAAACTTAGTTTCCGCCAGGATTTTCAGTTTGGGGGGGTAAGGTCAAAATTGGGAGGGTGTTGTACGGTTTCTATCGATTTTTTACAGCAAAACTGTCACAGTTGGGGGGTAAAGACCCCCACAGGGGGGCGGGGCGGAAAAGTGATTACTTCACATAAAGTTCGAATTTAATAACTTTAGTTACTTTTGAACCATTTATTAAACTTACCTATTCCAGTTTTGGTTGAGTCGGCACAGGTAATTTTTGTAGTCTACCATCAATAATAATACATCATACTTTAAAACAGAAAAGCAAATATAATTGGTAATATAATTATGGCATGCATGAAATATACTTGAAAAATAAGTCTTACCAGCTTCGCTCTCCTCTACTCTCCATGGCTTGAAGAACCGAAAAATTATTAAATTTGTATTACAAAACTCCAAGATATATAGTCTCATTCTTGTCGCAATGAATCTTGCTGATTAAGAATCTTGCAATGAAATGCGAAATGAAAATTATTAAAAAGTAGCAAATGGGGCAGTTACGGGAGCGACAAAAAAAATTATTATTATCGAATACTAAGTTAATCATTGCTCCTCAGATTTTGTTTAAGTTTTTGTTTTTCATTTTGTGAGAAAATTTATCAATCCCAGCCTTTTTGAAACTGCACCTACTTTTCGATGTTCTGATATTTTAAAATTTCAAAATCTGTCCGGGAGCGTTATCTTTTAAATTTACATGACCACGAAATTGTTAATCAATAAAGCAGAAATTTCATTTCAAAGAATGTTGAATAACCTAACCTACCATTCCATGGAATATTAATTTCAAACAGTTAATAGTTTTTGTAACATTAAAATTTAAAAAATGAAACAAATTTCGTAATGCAAACGCCAGGACTATATTTTTATAAAATTATATAAAAAAAAAAAAAAAAAAAAGCGTAGAAAATTGTGTATGTTACATTATTTAGAAGACGAAGAATCAAGCTCATCGGACTCGGACCACAAAATTAGGCAGTTAGTGTTTTACGACGCGGTGAACTTCAGAGACCTATAGATGACACATCGGTCGAAAACAACTGTGTTATGTGTGCAACGTCACTCGCACCCTGCGTGATGTGCATTGCATTATATAATATTTTGGTCACCTATGTCAACCCGAGAATTAATTTATATAAACTCACATTCGGCTCTCTTTAATAATATTGTTTTTCAGAGCATTATTCATTTTTATGCCGAACGTTATCTGATGTTTAAAACTCTAGTTTACACGATTTAGGAATATTTAAAGATTTTGAATGAAATGTTTATTTCAAACCATACGATATTGGATTAACATGTGTGCGTATGCGAAGACATTTTACTCGACATACGAATACAAACGAACATTACGGCGAGAACTATTTACAAGCAAAGAGACACTATATAAAAGATATTTAACTATGATAAAATATGATAGGGAAATTAAGTAATTTTGAGAATATTTGGCCATTAAAACATTTCTTCTTGTAGTAAAATGTAAAATTTGGAACTATATCTCTGTCGCGTAAGCGATGAACACCCATTGTGTAGGGGGGGTATATAAGATTATGTAGCAGTATGTAAGGTCACTTATTCTGGGCTCCTGAGCCGAAAGGTTCTTAGGATCCCTTATAAATAGGTCAGTTGGTTCTCTTTTGCTTTCTTTCTTGCTTCCTTTGCTAACAATATCCTTTACATGCACGGTGTCTTCCTTCAGATAGGATGAGACCAAACCCCACGTAAAAACAATATTTTCGTTTTACTTTGGTCGTAGTTCCACACTAATAATATTTGCCTTTCAGCACCCAAATCCCACGCCAGAAGCTGGAGCAGTGGAAAATATATATAGCCTAGTCCAGCGTTCCGCAAACTGTGGTCCGTGCACACAGGTGGTCCTCGAGGTCTGCATTTAGGCAGGCGCAGGGTGGTCCGTTGAACCTACCAACTAATAAAACTGTTCCGCACTTGAAAATAGTTTGCGAAACACTGGCCTAGTCTATAGTGTACTCAGGTGAGACGTTATATGTGTTACGAGATTCAGAGATTGATACTTACCTCGTACTGGTGGTGTGTAACGTGTGTCAATGTCGCTTCGGAAAAATAGATCGCAGAACAGACGTGACTGAGAGTGACAAAATTGAATAATTGCGTTTGGCCATTACAAAAGACATAACATGAATGAAGTTGTCGAACATTTAATGTCAAAACGTATTGTTATACAAATTTAGAAAGAGTACGTCGTAGTCCCCAGGATGCGCTGGGTACTGACAGATAGCAATCATTACTGTGCACCACACGTTGTAACTGCAAACAGCTTCACAACTAAGCTTGAATTGTTGCAGGAAATCAATGAAGGATTGTTCCAGCTCATTTGTAAAACCACATCAACGGTTGTATGTGTTATTCGAGTTCCCGGAGATGTCACATGAAGAACATGTCAGTCAGAGGATCCTAAAGTTTGCCCGGTGCGCTTATATGAATTAAATGGTTATTAAGTAGGGCCTACACCAAAATATGGTTGGGATTATGGACACGCGAGCAGTGGCAGACTAGCCCGGCCGGGAACCCGGGAATTCCTAGGTGGGCCCCTGCAGGCCCTTATGTCTTGGAAGCGTAATTATGTTACTCAACAAAGAAGACCACTTAATTCACCTTTGCTTCTATTGTTAGAGTTAGGGTCTTGCCGATCTTCCAAAATTAACTATTTTTGACACGCAAGAGTTGTTATGTCCAACATAAACGCAGTGCTAAAGTTGTAATCTCAGCAGACCTACAGTACTGTAGGGCCCTTACAAATGGCAAGCTAGGGCCATGTAAGGACTACCACGAAGGTCCTTTGGTTAGCAGTGAATTAGCCCTTTGGTTGGTTTCTCGGGTGGGTCCTTTGGTTACCAGTCCGCCCCTGCACGCGTATAACACTTGCAGGACTTCAAACACTAACTTATATCAAAAGTCTATGTTAAAATAGTGGTTTACAATCGTTACAAATTGTTTTACTTTATATTTCACACACGCTTTTACACAGGATTAACGCTTATTTTATCTAAATATGGGTACTTTAATTGTTTTGAGACCGGTAACAATGCATAGTACAAATGTGTGCCTGGTATTATTTTCCACATAGAAATGGGTTTTAAATATATTTTCATTTGGTGCGTGAAGAAGAAATATGGGTTCAACGTATATGTTGTGTCCCTGACATAATGCCCCAGATTTCGGGAGGTGATTATTCACATCAAAAGAAAAAGAAGTACATTTGAAGAAATTTCGAGATATGCATATTTTCGGAGTTACAGGCACTCTTAAAAAGTTATGATGATATCATTACAAATGACGGCATATATCGAAGTAATGAGGTAAGCAAATGCAGCTCAGAGGTGATTTCTGTTTGCCCTATTAAACCATTTAGTTCCTTGATAACAAAATTCTTGCATTACGAAATCTCTGTATCCCATAATCCCCTTGATCATAAACCTTGCTTATACGGATGTATCGGGTACTACTTTGACTGTGATTTGCTTACCCGACAGCGCTTACGTAATTACGTGTCGGGATATGATGTCATTTATGGCGATGCCACCGTAACTTTGAGCTCCTGTAGCTCCGAAACTGCAAATAATTTTGAATTTCCTCAAGGGAACTTTATTCTTGTTTTTATGTAAATAATCACTTCCCTAAATTTGGGGCATTATTTCTGGGATACCCTGTATATATATCCTTCAACTTTATTTATGTTAGAGCGTATTTGTAGAAATTAACTTCTTTTATAAGAAGAATAATTAAAAAAGCAATACGATCTGTTCAATCACCCCTTCCTAGGAATCAATTAGAAACTAATAACATAGGTAGATAGACGTAAGAAAAATATAAACTACATTTTTTTTATCTCTTCCGTTGTCGTCTCTTATTTCCGCCGATTATTATTCTATGGTTTTGTACCAGGAAGAGAAGGCTTAATAAATCGTTCTGTTTTGAAGTTATTCTTTCGGAATGAATCATTCTCATTGCGTCTGTTGATTCCTAATCAAATACTTTTATTGTAAATATTGGTATCACAGTGAATCATGCTTACAGAAAGTACTGGATCTACCGCAATCGTGAATTATGTTGTAACGCAAATACTGATAGACGTTAGTAAACAAGTTGTTGACTGTTACTTAAAAGAAAAATAACATTGCAAGAAACAGAAAAGGATATTTCCTGCGTAATTTTTCGCTAGGATTTTTCTTCACTTGATAAGAGTTTTTTCTTCCATAATTGGGACTTTAAGAGTAGACACAGAAGAAAGTATGTGGCAGCAAGAAATATATACTAGTAACCAAATAAATGATCACAAACATTAAACAATTTAAAATAATGTGTTTGTTGTCATATTAACGAAATTGGTTATTTGAGAATTTTATTTGTGGCCTTTAGGGAACTTTGACTCAAGATGGGCATGGTAATAGCTTCTAGGGGCAATTTTTTGATTGTAAGACCTTATACGTATAATTATTAAACTTTCTTAACCGTTGTTTTTAAAGAGAATTTAAAGATACCCTGAACAGAAAACCTAGTGAGATGACAATTTTTATCGCTTTTTCTTGTCTCTCAAAGTGTTAAGTTCTACAATTTATATCTTCTAGTTAGTGTTAAGAAGGCATTCAGAGACTTAAAATTGACAACTTCTAATTTGAGTGTTAACTCTTGTATAAGGGAAAATCCAATATTTAGCATCTTAAAATCTCTTAACATTAATATTAACACATAACCATTTCTTTGTTCAGGTTCTAATGAACAGTCTTTAGACTGTTCTTACTAGGATTCGAGCACTCTTTTCCTAATTGATGACTGGATATTCTATCGATTCAGCTATAGCCATTACGACCAATCTCTCTGCATTTAAAGCAATCTTCTTCTCTCAACTGAACCAGGGAATGTTATTTACTAGGGTTTAACGTTCATGTACTCCACATGTGGAACTTTCCAGGAATCTTTCTGCAAAAATCGTCTACAATGACAAAGTTGGGTGTTATTTTCTTTGTACGGAGACCTTGTTGATTGTAATATATTTAAAATTGGTCCTTGCAGTGACTTTGAATCGAACCAGAACCTCCTATTTGGTTATTCTGAGCAAACAATTTCTTAAGATTCTGTATAAAAAACTAGTAAAACACGGTTTTGAGAGAAAAGTAAGTCTTGTGATATGTATACTGTAAAAAAAAAATGCACTTCCTGCACACTTTAATAAGTGAGTCGAGTTTTGATTACTTTATTCTCACCTCCAATCAATATTTGAAGATATTTTCAGGGTTCGAAGTGAAAAATTTCACGAAGTGAAACGCTTTATCTGTTGTTAACATCTTCCTTCTATGGTTAATTATTTGATTACCATAGTGACGAGACGAAACAGAAAGGTTCCAAATATTCATTAACCGGAGCGCCGTTTCAGTCCTCTCCGGTCAATTTCGAGCCCTGGATATGTTGTACATATTTCTACCCAAGGTAGTGTTTCAATAGGCTGTTTCGGCAGTCTAGGAAAAATAAGAAAGTTTTGCTGTAACCTTGTGCTACCGAACTACAAAGAACACAGCAGTGGCGGTTCCAAGATTTTCTTGAGGTGAGGGGGCAGCACGCGGAATGAACCACGGACATTTTCCCAATCAGTGATTTTTTTTAAAGTATAAAACTATAAATTTATCATATTTTCCCTCATATTACTACGTTTTTCATGAAATGTCATACCGGTTTCTCCAGAAATTGATATTTGTAGATAAATTAGATTTGTCCGAAAAAAATCGAATCTTTTACTGGCGTGAGATAAATTGTTGAAATTATTCTCTAAAAATAAAGTACTTTCCCTTACGGGGGCGCCCCGCGCGTGTCCTATCTGGATTTGACACTGGAACACAGTGATTTTGTCACGTTTCTCGCTTCATATTGAAGCAATTCGTTTGAAAAATGGGTGTCAAAATTCATCAGGATATATTTTGCGTAAAATGGACAAAAGTACAGAAGTGGTAAAAAAAAAAAAAGAAGAATACATTTAAAGTACACAAGAGCTTCACTTTCATCCATAAGCGGCTATGGATCTATGATACTGTGAAGGCGAATTTTTGGGAACGGATTGTACGTCATACAGGAATCAAATTTTGTATCCCGAATCTGATTTATGGTATCCTCATATCCGGAATCCGTACATGCATCTTCATCTTGTCCAAGGCGGTTCTGAATATTATTTCATATACTCCGATGCGCTTCCAGCATATCATTTTGGTTGATGTTCTAAGGATATTTATGAAGTGGTCGTTACTGAATCATGCAAAGTTTTTTCTATGCGCAAGTTTTTATTAAGCAAGACAGTGAACCAGAATTTATCAAGACATATTCAGCATAAAACGTACGAAACTAGCTACAGAAGTGTTCTAAGGGTAATTTACTTAAAGTGTACAACAAATATATAACCAGTGGCGGTTCTAGAGGAAAAAAACTGGGGGGGGCAGCTCTCAACGTTGCATATTATATATATAAAAAAAAAATAATAAATCACAGCCATATTCAATCCACTAGTGGATGAGGCCTCTCCCCGAAGGGAGGAGTTGGTCTACTGCTCCCACGCTGACCAGACGGGTTGGGAGAGGAGAGCCGAAGCTCTCACTGTGATCGCCACTGTCTTTTATTCACAGCAGCTCCCCAATTGTCCTCACGATGCTGGGTCAACACCGAAATATTTGAGCCCCCATCGGGAATCGAACCCGGGACCGCTCGCACTGAAGTCGAGCGCGTTACCGACTAGGCTACGCAGGATATATATATATATATATATAAAGTGTTTCTATTTTGATTCTGTCCTGCTGCTCATAATCTACATTCTCTTTCTTTCCTCTTTTACCTTCCCTATTCGTTCCAATGCGTTTTTCAGCACAAGCTCTTCTCAGACAATGACCCAACAAATGTTCGTTTGTGTGGGTGGGTGTGATACACATTAGACTTTTTCAGTCACTGTTTAAAAATTGCATATTAATTCTCCTTAGGTATATCTATGAAGGAAATATGTACGTTTAAAACCTTTTTCAGTGTAAGAAAACAATAATTAGTTGAAGCAAAAAAGTGAACATTTTAATACTTTTCATCAGTGCATGGAATTTATGGAGTTAACAGATGGGAAACTTATAGTTAACTGCCTAATTTACACTGGATAAAATGGCTTGATTGGATTTTACACTACATAAAACGGCATTAAGAGTCCCTCCCTCTACACACACACACTTAAAAATCTATAAATACCACACTGGATATATTGTATAAATTCAACACCAATTTAGACCTAAATAAGATGATTTTTTTTAAAAAAAAAAAAACAGCAACAAAGATTTCTACTTTTTATTTGTAGGTCGGACTAGAATTTCCTATATTATTTTTATAGTAAGAAGTAAGTCAGACAACGATTAGCGTTCTGTCGTTTTCGGTATAAGCTACTGGTGGTATAATTTCGAAATAACACCGCATTGCCTATAACCAATAAATTAAATTTTTGGATGATGCAGTCTTCTTCCCTTTGTTACAACGTTGTTGATAGTGAAGACTTCTAAAAGGTTTTAAAAACAAAAAATACTGTGTTACATAACCAAAAAACATAAAATAACTACTTGAAACTTGTTCTAAGAAATTAAAAAATCTTAAAACTCGACAAAATGCAGTTTCTAACACACACTGTGACTCCTTCCCCCACCCCATGTTTATAGAAGAAGCTTATCATGGTACACTTCATTTCATGTTCAAGAATCCATAACATTAAACTTCTTGCAAAATAAATATTAATTGTACTAAATATTTCAAGACAATTGAGGATATTAGTTTATCTTCACTGCAAAAAACTGGGGGGGAGGCCCCCCCGGCCCCGGCCTAGAACCGCCTCTGTACATAACGCTCTAATATTTTACAGGGTATAATATTTTAAATTTCTAACAACAAAAAATAGATAAGTTACCATTTTATAATTGAGTACTTGCCAACAGAATACGTCTTTTACCTAAATAAATACTTTTCCTCATTATTCAAAACTGAGAAGATCACTGAGTGGACCCACAAAGTCAACAAAGATGTGATTACTATTTACTTACATCTGACGTATCCCTGTTTGTTGTTGTGTAGGCCTCGAGGCAACATGATTCCATCCAACAACAAACAGTGATACAACATCAGATTGCACACAAATCTCAGACGAAGTAGTAATCACACCTTTGTTGATTTTATGGATTACCCTCTTCTCCGATTGAACTCGTAAATTGTAGAAAGACACAGTAGAAATAAGTTTGCTAGTTATGAAGAGCGTAAACTGCTCAAACAGCTATGTAGTGAGACTTCTCAGCAATTTTAGAACATCCAATTGTAATATTTGCGCATGTGTTTGTATTTAATATTTATTTTATTACGCAAATATTGCACCTCATTCAAATATTGTATTGTACTTTTAAAAAATATAATTTTAAAGTTTTTTTTTTGTAAATGTAAATATCTTAAAAGCAAGAAGAAAATCTTAAAATTTTGTTAATTTTAAACAAAATATCAGCAAAAACCAAAATTTCAAAGATCAAGGACATGCTGCTAATAATTTAATTATTGTTAAATTGCCTCATTGAAAAAAATCCACAAAAAAAAAAAACAGTTCATATAAATAAAAAAAAAAACATCATCATCTCTGAACAGACCATCTCTTCACTCTATTAAAGAAATCTACGACGGCGGTGCAAACCGAATAATAAGGTGAAAAGAAGTTATTATATCCAATACACTGTTAAAAATTGAAAGTATAAAACCTTTGTAAAATTCTATCCTAACTTCTATAATTATATCACTCAAAGTTTTAACAATTAAAAAAAGTCTAACTGTAGGAGGTCTCCCACTATTAATTTAATTGTATCTTCCACTTTTAATTTAACTGTTATTCTGTTCATTTCATTGTATGTTTATCTTTGTTCATTGCAATTGTAATTATCTTTATTTTGTTTCAATCAATTGCGTGACAGGCATACAAAATTTATACTACCGACTTTAAACAAAATTATTAAATAAATCAAAATGATTATATATTTGCAATTTGTTATATCCTCTTGAACTTCACAATGAATATCATCTGTCAATGTCATCTTTGTTAACGTCATCAAAATACAATTAGTTTCCTTTAAAATTCCCCAATTCACTCACGTTTTACACATTTAAATTACATTTATTCAGTACGAATGAACTGTTACATTCATGAACTCACTGTGTGGAAGAACAGGAAAAGATTTCTCTTTCGTTCAGTTTCGACGCCTGACGATCATATTGCTGTATCTCCATAGGAATTTAATAGGAGATACAACAATATGATTCTTAGCTATTGTGAGAAATACAATAGGTTCACAATAACATAAGAGAGAACTTCTATCCTGACGTACGTATGCAATGAAACTGTGTGGAAATCTTACATTTGCTACCAAATATACATCTATTGTAAGTATATGTAGAAATATGGTATTTTATCCGCTCATACGTGAAGTATTGAAGTAATATTATTTGCACATCAAACATAATTTATAACGTAAGTTTCTCTTTTATCGGCGAAGAAATCATAATCATAATTCATAATCGAGAGTTGCTTTGTTTCGCCATAGAAAATAGGATTCCAGTGTCTTTAGAGATGAAAAAATAATAGTTTATTTTCGGCCAGTTAAGTTGTTTTTCACTTCAAGGCATGTATAATAGGCAATTTCATATTAATTATCTCGTATTTATAATCAGGGACTATACATTTATTTATTTACGTCTTGTTTACATGGCGAAGTTAAGTCCCTTACGGTCTTTTCTGCCACTCAACCATGAATACAGAGAGAGTGTGATTAACAGTTTTGGTAAACACTACTAAGTTGAAAGAGATTTATAATACAACAAAGTTCATAAATATAAACAAACTAAAGCAAAAAATAAAAGAGAGGAAACAAAACAAAACTTATCTAGATTACAGATTTTAGATAATCTAAAAAGTTCACTAACTACATACACACGCACACACACACATACACGAACAATATAGGTATAAATGCAATGCAATGAGTACCATGAGAATATATACACACTAACATTATCGACTTACAATTAAATTTACATTGACAGCTAAAGGGATATACTATTTATTGGATAGAATTTTACGATTCAAAAGAATACTAGTCAAACATATCTTAGTTGTGTTGCTCTAAGAGGTGCCTGTAAAGCATAGATTTAAAACTTGTTAATGAAGTTGAGTCTCTGATGGAAATTGGCAGTCCGTTCCACTTGCGGGATACAGAAACTGTATAGGACTTCGAATAAAAGGATGAGTTATGGTGAGGAATGGAAAGTAATAGGTTTGCGCGAGACCCAGTGTCACGGTTGTGATGATGGCTTAGGAACTTAAAGCGTTGCAAAAGATAGGAAGGTTGCCGATCGCATAGGATTTTAAATAGAAGCACTAAAGAATGCCAGTCCAGTCGTTGTGAGACTTTTAACTATTGCAGCCTATTGAAATAAGATGTTAGATGATTATAATGTTTAAGATTAAATATAAAACGCACTGAAGCATTTTGAATGCGCTGTAGCGCCCGGTACGTGTGTACATTATCCTTGTCGGCAAGCACTACGTTGCAATAATCCACATGAGGCATTAATAAGGCCTGAACAAGCATTTCCTTAAGGGAGATGGAAAGAAAATTTTTAAGTCTGCTCAAAGAATGTAAAGTTGCAAAGGCCTTTTTAGAGACAGTACTAACATATCCCGTCCAATTTAGTTATGGTCTTCGTAAAAATAGGATAAACAGGAAGAAAGACATTGAGAGTCTTCGGCTTGAAAGAAAATTTTAATAAGAAACTCTTTGGACTCGAACCCAAGACAGTTGAAGTTGCAAGACGAAAACACTGCCGCTCAGTTACTCCGAATGAAAGGAATTCTGATGGGCTACTTTGATACATGATCATAGTGACATGAAATGGTGAACGCTATTTATTTCCACTACTTTCAGCTAAAAAAGTTATTTTGGTCCGATTATAGTTACACCAACAAAATGCTATGTTGATATACAGTAAAACCCCGTTAATCCATCACCTATGGAACTGAGGGCATGATCGGAACGCAAGAAAGGTAGGATTATCATACAAACAATATTTAATACAATGCAGTAATGTCCAAAGAATTAAATTTCATAATTATGGAAAACAACGAATGAAAGACTACGAAAAAGTTTAAAAAAGACTGCACGCCTTGTCAAAAGTCACTGATTTAGCACTAAATACCCATTAAGCAAAGCATCAGAACGCACTGGTCAAGTGTAACCAGCTAACTGAGTCAACAATGTGCGTAGTATTTCAAGGACAAGTGCAGACATCTCCTGACATTCCTCAACCTGCGTCGTGGTCGGATTATGCGAGGAGTCGACCCATCGGAGGTCGGATTACCGCTGTTCTACCGTACCTTGAATTAGATCAAGGCCACAACTTTTCCCTTTCCTCTTTCCACGAAAATAATAAGTATTAGGAAGAAAGTCTGACTATGGTTCCATGTGAATATCAAGCCCATAGATTATTTCAAGTCATATAAACAGGCATATTCTAGGGACGTGTACTAGGATATCACCTTCAGGATTATAAGAAAATTCGTAGGTATACCCGGATTGATGTATACACAGAACATTCTACGAATATCTAAATGAGCGCATATACTGAGGATATTGGTTGCAATTAGTGTTGCCCACGAAACGAGATCGAGGCTGTTTTGTCTCCAAAATGTCTTGTCCAAAAAGTATTCCGTCTCGAAAATACTGTATGTACATTGTATATTACGAAAGTTCTGTCTCGTCTAGTTTTTCGTAGACACTTTTCTCTGTCTCATCTCGTCTCGTGGGCAACACTACTTGGAACATAAGGGATATTGGGGTAAAGAAGAACACTATTGCAAAATCCGGGTCTATGTCAGAACGCCCACTGGTCAGATCGCCCACTTCTGAAAATGGTCAGAACGCTCACAGAAACGGTCAGATCGCCCACAGAAATGGCTAAACACGCAAATCCAGAAATGATCAGAGCGCCCACCGGTCAGAACACCCACTCGTAAAAATGGCAACAACGTTGGGTCTACGTCAGACGCCCACTGGTCAGATTGCCCACTTCTGAAAATGGTCAGAACGCCCACAGAAACGGTCAGATCGCCCACTTCTGAAAATGGCCAGAACGCCCACATGAAACGGTCAGATCGCCCACCAGAACGACAAAACACGCAAATTCAGAAATGGGCAGAGTTCCTACCGGTCAGAACGCCCATCGAAACTCTAAAATAAGTCTTAAAATGAATTTAAGTAAAATAAAAGTAATGTACAATCAACATGCTGCAAAGAAGGAAATATTGATTCACGGAGAGACAATAGGCATAGTTAATGAGTATGTTTACTCAGAGCAGCTCAAATCAACGTATGCTAAGTTGATGGATGAAATAAATAGAAAATGCAAATGGCGTGGAGCTCGTTTGGAAGAACACATTTTATTTTCAAAAGAAAACTACCAATGTGTCTCAACAGTAAAGTTTATAAGCAATGTCTCTTACCTGTGATGATATGCGGCTGTGAAACTTGGACATTGAATGCGCAAACTACTCAAAGATAAAGAAAGATTCACAGAAAGAATTATGATGAGATGAATGATAGGAACAACTATGTACGACTAACGTATTTTTTCAGGAGCTACATTCATGAGGATTGCAGCTGAGCGAGATACGTGGAAAGAAAAGGGGGATGCCTTTATCCAGCAGTGGATAGAAAACGGCTGAATATGATAATTGTTCTTTAAATTACGCTTCATATGTGCCTTTCCAAGGTAATTAAATAAAAATTGTACTTAAAAGCTAATAGAATTAAATTAACTACATTTATTATGTTTTCATTTGCACGTCGAAAACAGCTTGAATTTTAAATTATATTTCAACGAATATTTTATTTAGTTCATATTGCTTTAATGTGACGTGTTTTCAATTTCCCTTTTCTACTATGATATGGATTTCGCTTTTGATGCGTTTTTCTAAGGCGATATATTACACTTAATAATATAACAACATAATAACACATAACAGATAATTAAACTTAGGAAAAGAAACACACAAACGCAACATTATCATATAAATATTATACTCGCTGCTGTAGCTTATGTGCACAGCTGGGTACCCGCACAGCTCCCGACCCGACTCCGACTCACTTGTTTAAGAGTGGGCGTTCTGACTGGTAGACTTCGTGAACGTTTTCCCGAGGGGTTTTTTTTCATTATGTTTGTTCAGTATCGATTTAATATAAGTATTAAACTGCAAAAAAATAAAGCATTAACCTGTACCTTGCTAGGGTTTGTATTTTCTAACCTGGGGGGATCCTGATCATTTTGGTGGGCGTTCTGACCGTTTCTGTGGGCGTTCTGACCATTTTCAGAAGTGGGCGATCTGACCAGTGGGCGTTCTGACCATTTTTACGAGTGGGCCATCTGACCAGTGGGCGTTCTGACCATTTTGGTGAACGTTGTTGCCATTTTTACGAGTGGGCGTAGTAGAAAGGGTACGAGAACGACTGAAAATTGCGGCTTGCCTACCTTCCAGGGGCATCCACCACGTCGTTGTATTGACGTGGTAGGTCGTTGACCCTCCGTGGTAGGTAGTTGACCCCATGACGTGGTGTGGACGTTCGTACAAGACTACGAATGAATTTTGGGTGGGAAAAAAGTGAGGACATAATCGAAGAGTGACGCAAATTTAAGATGGCGGTCCACGTAGGTAGCTTGATGTGAGCTTGGATGTTCGTAAAAGATTACGGATGAATTTTGGGTGGGAAAAAAGTGATGACATAATTGAAGAGTGACGCCAATGTAAGATGGCACGTCGTTGAATTGACGTGGTAGGTCGTTGACCCCCCCGTGATAGGTAGTTGACCTTAACGACGTGGTGTGGACGTTCGTAAGAGTTTATGGATGAATTTTGGATGGGAAAAAGGTGATGACATAATTGAAGAGTGACGCAAATGTAAGATGGCACGTCGTTGAATTGACGTGGTAGGTCCTTGACACCCCCGGTGGTAGGTAGTTGACCCTAATGACGTGGTGTGGACGTTCGTAGGAGTTTATGGATGAATTTTGGGTGGGAAAAAAAGTGATGACATAATCGAAGAGTGACGCAAATTTAAGATGGCGGTCCGCGAAGGTGGCTTGAGGTGACGTAGGAGGTGTTTGTATAACACTACGCTTGAATTTTTGGGACAAAAATAACGTCATACGGCCGGGACTCGAACCCGGGACCTTCGACCTCATGGCTTACCACCGCAGGCGGCCAGTCTAGTAACTTTAGACTTCGGCCCCGTCACTATTCGACTTTAGCTGCTAAGTATTAAAATCCACACCCATGTGCCTGCCGGGATTCGAACCTAGGACCTTCGACCTGATGGCCTACCACCGCAGACTACCAGTCTAGTTACTTTGGACTACGGCCCGTCACGATTCGTCTTTAGCTGCTAAGTATTAAAATCCACACCCAACAGAGAGTGAGACACACACACATACAGAGAGAGAGAGAGAGGGAGACACATACAGAAAGATACACATATGCGAAGAGAGAGAGAGATAGATAGATAGAATCATACACAGAAATATACACTCAGAGGGAGATAGACACATGTAAAGAGTAAAACACACATATACAGAGAGGGATACACACAGAGAGTGAGACACACACACATACAGAGAGAGAGGGAGGGAGACACATACAGAGAGAACGATACACATGCGAAGAGAGAGAGAAAGAGAGATAGAGAGAGGGATATATAGAAAGATACACTCAAAGGGAGATAGACGCATGTCAAGAGAAAGACACACATATACAGAGAGAGAGAGAGA